>KK499773.1:2697405-2932983 GCA_000688715.1 Glossina pallidipes | reverse complement strand
ATATATATATATATATATATATATATATATAATAGAATGACATAAATACTATTATCGATGAAAAAAAAGATATATATATTTCTACCTTGCGAAAATTTCACTTTAAAATTAATAGAATTCAAATATCATGAAAATTTAAAAAAGATAAACATATTTTAAACAGGTGTTAGAGTGTGTAAGCTATTTTGATGTTTCTCTGAAAGAAGAAGAAGAAATATGGATAACACAAAACATGGATAGGACACACGCGCAATTTCCTGCAGCCATTCAATACTGCTTTACCCTTTCCCGCTTCCTTCTGAACATCGCCATATATGAGTTACACGCATAGGTGAAATTTCCCTGAGTGATTGGTCATATCAAAAAAAAAAGTCTTCTTACTTTAGCCTAAATTTAGTGATCCCTTCCAAAAATAAATAGATAAATAAATAAATAAATTATTTCCTGATATGATGGATCCATTTGCTTAAAAGAAAATTTCAGATTGACAAAGAGATCATATCGCTTCGATTAATCATAAAGTAGAGTGCATCATAATTATAATTACAATTAACCCTAGTCTGTGTGCATATTTTTATAGTTCATCATGCCAGGATGCATCCCTCACGCGCACAATCAGAAAGGAATCCCTTATCTTGGACAGACGCTTGTTCATAGTTTGAATTCATAGTTGAATTCATTTAGGCCATATATTTTTTGATTTCAAATTATCGGCAAATAGAATTTCTTCAAAAACAGAAAAAAGGAAAAAAAATTTGTTTTCGATTATTGCCAAATTTTTTATATTCACCATCTTTACCCTACAAAAGACAAAAAAAAAAAAAAAAAAACAACGAAAAAACCGAATTTTCACAAGCTATATATAGTATTGGATGATCAATTTGACTTAGTTTTGACATCAGCGTGCGTGCAAGGATATCTACGGTTGCTGCCAAGTTTAAAAATGATAGCTTCATTTTTCCGGACAGGAGAATATATGTGAGAGACTTTATAGAGACATTCGGTTCAGTTCATGGTCGATAAAGAAACTATTAAATGCGATATTGTGGTTAGGGTTCTGAAGTGTTATGCAAAGTTCTTCTACACACCTATGCCCCAAATTTAGGGTCGATGAGGTCGTTCCTGTCACAAGACACCGCGACCATGGGAACTAAAAAATTTAAGTTCGAAATTCAAATGAGCCTAAAAGACTTCACGTGCACGAACTAGCGTTAAGGAATAAATGTTATAATAATTGCGGTCAAGAGGCTTTGAAGCAACTTTATTAAGCGATACATAAGAACCGTACGGGGATCTCGAGTAATAATAATAATCAGAAAGATAATATTATTAACGGAAGTAACGGAAGGGAATTTCCGCAAGGAAAAGACGATCAAAATAATTTGGTACTGGAATCGAACGGTAAAATATTGAACAAGTAAACACATTATGATGGAACACGGCACGGCATCATAAAATACTCTACATTATTTCGCTTAATATAGTCACGCATACAATGACTTTTCAAAATAAGGTTTTATATGGAAAGTGGTTGCAAAAGTAGCCTGATCCGAATCATTTGCAATGGCGTTGGTCCATGGGATACCACATGTCAGTGTAATAATTTTCATCAAAATATCTCACAAATTGTGTCTTGTAGGTTGAGCAGAAGAATCGAAGTCGAACTGACAGACAGACACATTTAAATCAAATCAAAAAACGATTCTGAATGGATGGGTATGATAAAAGTCGCGTCTGTTTGAGGTCCTTCTGGGTGTGGCGTACGTCCACACAAACCCAATACACGCCTGTACCATAATAAGTGTAGGGCATAAGTAGGTCATGCATCGATTAGACAAACAATTTCGTATACAATACGTAGTTAAATTCGTTTTCACCTCAATCTGTCTTTCAACGTGGACTAAATAAACATTAATGCAATACAAAGTTTTATATATCTATTAAAAGAAAATTGTTTCCATTGCATTGATCGCATCTTTTGGAAGTGAATGAAAAGCACATTTTAGATTCAATATATTTTGCTGTTTGTAGGTCAGGTTTATAAAAAATTATATATGAAATAATAATTGTCAGCAAATTTCCTTCATCAGCAATCAAAGTTGTAGGAACCATTAATCAATCCAATACCAATGTTAAAATTGTACGCTGTCACACAGTAGTAAGCAAGTGAAAAACTTTCTACCCATATGCGTGTAAAAGAGATCGAACTGAGAAAAAAGAAAAAAAACTGTGTGTATTAATAAATCACTAGTTATATGTGAAATTGATGCGTAATTGAAGACAAAGATATAATTTAATCTGAAAGGAAGACAACAAAAAATGATATTTAATGTCTGACTGTGAACTCCTAACTCTCCGCCACCTTGTACAAAAGAGAAATATATATTAAGTATATAAGTAAAAAAAAAAAAAAAAAAATGAAAAAAAATGAAAAATAAAAAAATAAAAACCAGTAAAAGATCTGTGAAAGACAATTACATGCCTGAGAGAGTGGTACTAATTGAAATATTCTTAATCAGATATTGGTAGCGGCATCATTGAATAGTGCTTTTCATCCTAAACGAAACGAAAGAATATAAAAATTATGGCATGTACAGTATGTTGGCATCTTTTTTATCCACGGTTTATAATGGAACCAACAAATGAGTGGACTATGGATTAATTTTTTCTTAAGCCTTGATAATCTTGAAATGTTGGCAACAGCCAGGAATAAAATACTGAAAATGAGAAAAAAAAAAAAAAATAAAAAAAAGTAAGAAACCAAAGCTTTAAGTGCAAAAACAGTAGTAAGCGTTAAGGATTGCGTGTTTTAAATGTTTCGTTTCTCTTTTTTGTTTTTTTGTTTTCCGGTCAACGCATATGTGTCTTGTTAAAAATACATTTAAACCTTACTGAACGTTTTGGCTGAGTAATAATGGTCTGAAAATGTAACGGTGGCGGTTAAAAGTGCTTAACTTGTTGTAGTGCTATAGTTATAATATAATAACAGCAGAGACTTGTTTGCGCTCGCGCTCTGCATGCGTTTTAACGCTTAACTAGGTAGGTTGGTCATACTTCTTACGTGCTTACCCTCTCCGTTCCATAATTTCTTGGTATGCATGTATGTTAAGCTTAATTTGCGGCAAGGCATCATTGTTATAGGGTTCTTCTCATCAGTCAGTTGAGAAAGTAGCGTAACCAAAGTAGAATGGGAGGCATCGCCCACCGTTTTATATGCGCGCAACACACATACTTTATAACCTTGACAAACTATACACCATTGCCTTATGGTTATTGATGCTAAAAAGGCCTTTCTTTTACTTTTGCTGAATGCCAGTCATTTTAGCAGAAAACAAAACAAGACCTATTACCAAGCAAGCACGTTTGTAAAGCTTATTAAAGCGAATTATAACAACAACCATACATCTGTATGGTTAAATGTATATGTGATGAGTGTGCGTACATATATCTATACAATTCAATGTACGTATACCTACCAACCTACCTACATACGTACCTACCTACCTACCTACCTACCTACCTACCTACCTTTATAACGTAGTACTACAATCGATTTGGTCGCCGTCTGGTATCTGTAGTAGAAAATTTCACTCGCGTTTCATTTTCTTTTCTTGCCGCACATTGTTGAGCAGAGCTTTGGCCACAAAATGCAGTTAATGGTAATAAAAGCGTATCCTTTCCATTTAATAAATTTTTATTGTACACTTTAGTTGATGTAATAACTCAGTATACGACGAACATAGGCTGCAAAATAGGCTTCTTGCACACTTTGCGACTACAAATAAAATTAAAGAGCTTGAATAGGGAACTCGTGTACACTTGTAATATAAATAAATATCTTTTTCAAATTGTGCACTCTCGCAAAAAAGCGCATAATAGCTACGAAGAAGAAAAAGAAGAGCAAGTAGAAAAAAGTAAAGAACACTTAAGGGTTACACGGTGTTTATTAATATTATTATTAATTGAAAGGAGCTGAAAGTAAAATGTGTCCTGTAGTAATATTTACTTCAGCCGATCCCTTTAATTGAGTACTCGCTGGCCAATGCACACTTACCTGATCCCTTAGCGAATTTCAAAGGTTTCTTAAATAGGTGTGCGTGTGTAATTCGTACGTCATGCAAAGTGGCATCAGAAAAATTACTTATCTCGTATGAGATTGTATTTATATTGATATACATATATATATATATATATATATATAGAGAGAGAGAGAGAGAGAGAGAGAGAGAGAGAGAGTGAGACA
Source organism: Glossina pallidipes (assembly GCA_000688715.1). NCBI lineage: Eukaryota > Metazoa > Arthropoda > Insecta > Diptera > Glossinidae > Glossina > Glossina pallidipes. The sequence continues at coordinate 2,928,740 of KK499773.1, read as the reverse complement.
TTCAGGTTTAATTCGAAAAGTACTGACTTGTCATACACTGTTATTTGATTCTGTGATCATACATTCTCGTCTCTAGTTTTGGTAACACATACTCCACAAACCCGTTGAAGCTTTATATCATTTTTCGTCTTAACAAAAGCCGTAGCAAACAAAAGTCATTTAAAAGTCAATTTAGCGCTTTTCCGTATAACTGGGTGCAAGATGTCAATCGTATTAACTGCGACAATGTCTCCCAATATTCCAAAGCCGAAGATCAATCTGAAGGGCTTCAAGGTTTCATGGCTCCGCGTGGCTTTTCTAGTCCGGATCTACATGGAATGTTCGATTGCAACTTTGCAGCAAAAAATCTTACACATAGTGAGTAAGGAAAGAGAGAGAGAAAGAGATATGTTATCACTAGTGCGTTGAATGTTGAAAAAGAAAAACCAAGAGATGCAAACTCTCTCACATATTTATATTTTTTATTTAACCGCATTATGGCGTGGTTTTATCAGAACGTTAGCAGAATTATTCCACAAATTATTTAATTTTTAAAATGCTTCGCAAAACTTTCTGCAGAGCAAATTTATCAGCTAAGCGCATTCTTCGCGGTATAAAACACGGCATCGTTTTTTTTTTTTTTTTTTTTTAAACTTCATAGCGACTTAAAAATACTTGTTTTAATTTGAAAGGTAGCTACAGGAACCTACCAAGTTTCGCTTTACCCTGGGCACGACTTCAATAGAGCACAAACATATATTCCTAACTTTTAATGGTGCATCAACGAGTCGGTTTTTACAAACAATCTGTCGACCGATCATTTCCATTTATCCGCCTGAAGTAATACGCGAATACTCTAACAAATATGTCAAGAGATCCGTAACTTTTTAAGATTAATGCCGCAGGCATGTTTTAGGGGAACTATGACACTTATCGAAAGTCATCTTTTTAGTAAAAACAGAAGTCTATGCTGGGCGATCAATAATTTCCGAGTTTAACTAACGAAAAGGCATTTTTTTTGCCAACTTTGACTTTATCACTCATCATGGTGTCGCCGAGCAGTCATACAACCAATACAACATTTCTCTAAGATTTTAAAGTAATTGAGCCTCAGCTTCTCCCGTGGTTTGATTATTTGGTCCAAATCTTTTTCTGTAGAGCATCTTTTTAAGATGATCCAAACACAGAATAGTCGTTGGGAACCACATCTGGAGAATAAGGGTGGTGTGGCAGCACACATTTACTCATAGTAGCTACCAATTGGTGGGCGTAAGAAGTTTGCTCCCTATCTTTTGGGCATTCGCTGCGCTGTACATCATCAGTGTCCATATGATTGAATTTAAAGTTTTTTCATTACCAATAAATGTTTTTTGTAGAAGGGTTTGGAGTTGACACAACACTTCTCCTGTAGCTTTCCCTGGAACTTTCTAAATATATTATGGATTTTTATAACTGACATCACTTGTGGAGCAAAGGTATATTAAATTTGTGCGAATATATACCACATCCAGAGGGACTTTAGGCAGAGGGACGTTTCATTATACCGCTTGATTCAGAAAGTTATTCAAAAGGTAAATCTGAATTGATCTGAGACTTTCCGTCGGCAAGCCGGTTTTTTTGGCTTTTGTTAAACGTACAGGTCGCAATTTTTAAAATATTTTGATGAAGTTTAATACTCTAACGTGGCCACATTTCATATAACATTTCATATATCATATTTTGAAAAGTCGTTATATAAATAAATGTAGGATTGTGTAGGCTATTTGCTGGTGGGCCGTGGCTTGCACTTATTTTACAAATTAGAGACGACGTTTTAGTGCCGACTCCCGGGGGTTACACCTAACGACTCGTCCAACTAACAAATTATCTAATATACTAACCAGCCATATATGTATCTACCTACTATCTATCACTTGCTATTCAAACTGACTTTAATAAGTTAACCAACCATTAGGATAATTACTTGACTGTTTATCTAACCATGAGGAGTGCCCTAACTTTCACTTTAGCTACCATAATATAATATTTAATAGAACAACTTTCCTATCAGAAAAACTTGAATGAGGCCGTAATAATTACGACATAAAATAATGTGGAAATCTCTTAAATGTAGAAAATGTATACTCCGTCAACCATTGAAGTCGAATTTGTTAATTTTATTAGTTAGTCTTAGTAAAAATGTAGATCGAGATGAATGCAAATGCTCTCTAATATTTATTATATAGATAAAGAGTATCATATGATTCATTATAGAGTTTTCATCTATTCGTTTTCCATTGGTTTTGCAACAAAAAGTGTTAGTTAGTGTTAGTGCAGAAATTTTGGAGTCCATTTTTTTGACTGTAAAGCTTTAGTATTCCTAAGAATTTAATCGAAAGGCAAAACATATGCTAAGTGAGCTTAAAATTTGAAGCAATAAAATTTCGATTAACGGTTATATGCAAATTATATATATATCCGATGATATTTTTTGTTGCTTTTTTCATTTGGCAGAAAAGAACACACAACAATTGAAACCAATCAAAAATCAATTCATAAAATTTGCAAAATCACATAAAAATTTGTTATAAAACTGTCAACACAATTGGTTTTAAGCGTAGACCTCCTTCGAGTGGAATATCAACCAAAAAATAAGTCTGTAGGCAAAAAACAGACAAAAAAAAAAAAATAAAAAAATAAAAAAAAACAAAATGAAAAATAAAAAATAAAAAAAAAATTAAAAGTACTTTAAACAATACTAACTTAAAGAGAGCAGAGACCCTCTTATATGCAAACAAGTGGATCCTTTTCTTTTATTTTTTTGTTTTTTTGTTATTTTTTTTTTGTTTTTCGTTTTTTATATGACTTCTGTTTTGCATACGAAGGAGATTTTGTGGTGTACTCCACTGGTGTATCAATACAGTAACATCTACAAGTTAGTTTAAAAAGACCCAATGCTCTCGTAAGAGCAAGAAAATCTTTTAAATCTTCAACTGAAACTACCATCAATTTTAAGCACCTCTGACACAATTCAATCATTTGTTAAACAAATGTAATGATTTCATTCGCTTTAGGTCTTGGCGACACATTTAAGATATTCCGCGATTGATTAAAAGATCATCGATCAGAACTAAGCAGCAAAAAGCAATGAACGTTCTACACTTTTCGGTCTGTTCTGTTCCATATGCCAACTATATACGAGCCATTTATATGCAAAGTGACTTAAGTTCAATTAGTTTAAAATAGGGAATTATCAGTGCTTTGGTTTTTTTTGTTTTTTTTTGTTTCTTCTTCTTCTCTCACAAAAAACTATAGCGTTATTGTTAAGAATTGTTAAGATTGAAAAGAGTTTCTACTAATTAAGGGGATCATTTGAAGTATCAGCATTTACGATATTAAGAGACTAAGCAAACGAGAAAGGGAAATACAGGGAGAGGGCGCGACAGTAATGTTAATATGAAGCGTCCATTAAATATATTATTTTATACATATTATTTATATGAAAAGACCCCGTGGAAGGCGAATTTCAAAAGATGAACTTAGTCCATTTTCAAACTAAACGAGTGATGTGACTGCTAAAATATCATTGACATTATAACCGGTCGGGGTGGTCTTATCTTATACCTCGATTTCTGTTTCCTTTTCTTTAACATAATGGCTTACATATGCTTCGCTTCAGTATTTCTCACATGAAACGTTTATCTGCATTTCGGCGCGGGCACAGGAGCAATATTTGATGTATGAGTTTTTAGTGTTCGTGTTCTCCAAATGGGAGATTTGTATAAATTTGATTACATATTAAGGCTTTGTACGTTTATTAAAGAACAAAAAGCAATAAGTAAATAAAATAATAGAAAGCATCTATATATACACATACATATATATATATATATATATATATATAGGCATATGGATATATGTACGCATATATATGCATTATATCTAAAGCAAAGGATACAGGTGAAATTATTATTTTGATATTTCTCTACGTATATTGCAGTGTGTTTGAGTTTGGTTGCGTGTCTGTATGTGTGTGTGTGTTTTTTTTTTTGTAATATTTCTGGTTACGTTTAGTTAAAACGCTTATTGTTTGCTTGATTTGTTTCGCTGCGGAGACATATTTTTTAAAGGATTCTTAATCAAATGATCTTTTCACTTTTTTATTTTCTCGTGTCTTTTGCTTTTGTTAAACCTTTCGAAAAAGGTATCCTACATATTGCGTATAGAGTGATCGATCAAAAATGCTAATATCTTGGTTTTGTATACATGTGATGCTGATTTGATCTACAGTTTGTTAGAATTTGAATTCAAATATACGCCTCATAAATATAACGAACGATCATAAACTGATTTATTTTACATTTCTAATCGATCGGAACATTAATGAAATATAGAAAACGAGTAAAAATATATACATATAAGAGAAAGTTTCCTTTAGTTTATTATTAACTTAAAGAATCGGCCGATTATGATTTAGTTAGGTTTTTAAAGAAATTGTAGTGCCGTTGACTAAAAGTCCGGGAATTAAGAGAATCGATTTCTTTTCGATTTTTATTCTACCTATCTCTTTATAAGTTTAATAAATGAAATTTGGTGTACGCTTTTTTGTTCACTTTCAGAAACGATTAGCCATAATCTACGATCCATTACTTACATAATTGTGTATACGAGGCGTTTCCAAGAAAGGAAAAATGGTTTTTCAGGCTTCGTGAACTACGTACACTCGATTTTTGATTTTCGATTTTTTTTTTTTTTTTTTTTTTTTGGTATATTTGTACACATGTCTTCAATATATGTTGACGTTATCAGGCATTTTGCATTTCTGTTCGTTTTTGACAGATATAAAGGTTGCTTTGGTATGCTTTGATATTAAAAAAAAAATTAAGTTTTGGATGAAAAATAAAAGTCAAGCGGTTCATTTATCACTTGATAAGTCTGCTTTGATCAATGAAAAATGTTTACACATGGTACATGCTCTTCACAGATGGCCGAGAAGATGTAAATGACGAAGCTCGCTATGGACACTCCATCATGTCAACATTCTATGAAAATCTTGAAGCAGTGAAAAAAATTGTTAAGGAGAATCGTCAAATTACTATTAGAAAAGTTCCTGTGTAACAACCAGTCGTGGATGGTGCATTATAATAATACGTATCATAATAATACCGTAATCATGCTCAACAACCATGGTCACCGGTCTTGGTCCCCAGCGAATTTTTTTTGTTCCCAATACAGAAAAGACCCATAAAAGGGTGGATATTTACCACGATTAAGGAGGTAACGACTGCATCGCTGAAAGATCTCAAGGCCTTACTAAAAAGCGCATCTCAGAAGTGCTTCAAGCATTGGAAAAAGTGCCGACACAAGTATATTATATAGCAGAGGATGTACTTTGAAGGCGAAAAAGCAGATATTGATGCATAAATGCATGTCTTTTGAGGGAAATAAAAACTCACGTTTTTTTTAAACGCATCTCACAGATACCTAAGGCCATACTGAGCTATTATTTCCATGTTAGTGTATGTAAGAGAGGAACAGGCGTCATTGCTAAATACTTTAACCCTTTTTCATCAATGGCTTCCATTATTTATTTGACTGCTCTAACGTTTGGAGAAATCATTTTTGAATAGTGACCTTAGCATAGCTAGGCATAGTTATGTAAAGGTATTCTAAGATCTTTAGTTTCAGTGATTAATTGATTTTGTATCGTTAGGTACAAAGCATACTTGTCGGCTAACATTATAAATGGGATTAAGAAAAATGCGTAGGAAAAAGCACACCATAATAAGTGGACCGATTCAATAAGTTCCACGTCCATTACTTGGTATCCACACCACAACTCAATTCTATTCTATGATTGCCTTAATCATTGACATAAACTATGTATGTCTGATCGTAATATAACGATCATCAAACTTTTTAAACCATGTTTCAATGTAACCCAGAAGAGACTTTAACTTTATTAACAGAAGTGTCAATATGAACGAAATGAATTAATTTCATTAAAATTATTTCGCTTTAGTTGTTACACCTTACAGCAAAAATTTGATCAGTTTTCACTTTAATATGAGATATATATATTTTAACTTTCATATCAAATATCTGAGCCTCATTATCTGAATTAAAACGAAAAATTTATTTTAATTAAATTCTTTTAAACTTGATTACAAAAAATTACTTTATTCAATCGAGGTATCACAAAAACAAAACAAAACAAAATAAAAGAAAAATTATGAGTTTAACGTTTTAGACAGTTTCGAAATGGAAGTCGTTTAACCACACAGCATATTATATTGATACGTATGTATAGAAAGAAAAAAGAAAAAAAAAAAAAGAAAAAAGAAGAAAAAACGAAAGAAAACGTTTCGCTTACATATATACAACAACAGCAAGAACAACAACAACAACAACATCGACTATAACTGATTCATTGCATCCGTGATTATTGACCGTAGAGCTCTCTTAGGCTATACGTACATATATATATATATATATATATATATATATAGATATATATATATAAAAGCATAATCTTTGCCATTTTATGTAATGTCATAAATTAAGAAATCGAAAAAATTATGCCATTAAGTTGTACGGTGAAAATCAACATAGCGATGTGATTATTGTGTGTAAAACAAATTAATTAAAAGGAGGTCAAACACATATTTATGGTTATGATTTCAATAAGCGAAAGCCTTAACTCGGCTTTGTAAGGGATATCGTTAATTAAAAGCATATGTTTCGTACACATAACGATTTACGATCATTGATACCATAAGACAGGAATAAATTTTTTGTAACAAAAGGAGTAAATTTAATTAAAACCTTTTCGATTGGCGCTTGTGCTTATTGTTGTACGCATATACAACGCAAGATATAACAAAAAATTATGGATTTTACCTTCACACGCACAAAATGAGTAATTTATTAAAATTTTACTCATTACATCCTCAACAACACGTACAAATTTCTTAATGGCCCAAAACTAAGAAACAGAAACATCTCTTGAAATATAACGTAACTAATGGTTTATAATGTTAGTGCAAATTTTCATTTCTTATTTAGAATTATTAATAAAATGAATTATTGCATTCAATGGTCGGCCAATTGTTGACAATTTTTCCCAATTGGAGATCAAAGATCAGCAAGATCTTTTCATTATATATATACAGAGAATCTTAAAACCAAGTATGTGGTTGTTTTTCCTTTTTTCCTTCATCTTTCATTCATTCATTCATTCATCCATTTTTATTGTTCGACTTGTGGTCTCATATTAATAAAAAAATTGTTTGATTTCATAAAATGAGAAATTCCACGTAAAAGATTTTAAAAATTCTATTTATGATCGCAAAATAAAGTGTTCTCGACAGTGGTCATAGTTTAAAAGGTATGAAAAATCTCCCTGCAACACTACGAATAGATAACAGATGGCACATCACTTCGATGAGAACATTTTTACCATATTTTAGTATCAATCGATATACAAAAACAACTTTCAAAAACCTTCTGCATTGTTTGCTTTTCAGCTAAAAAAAAAAANATTTTTACCATATTTTAGTATCAATCGATATACATTCATATTTATTTATTACACAGAGTACTCTAAAGGGTCCATCCAACCTATATTTAAAAAAAAAAAAAAAAAAAAAAATTAGAAAAATTCATAAAATATTACTTTATATTTTGTATTATAAATTTATCACTCTCACAAAGCATTTTTAATTCAAACTCATTTAACCTCTGAGGTTTACATTCACTGTTCATCTATTATGTCCGATTAAAAACAAAAACAATCATTTTGTTCATAAATAGTGTTTAAATTCACTCAACTACGGACTTCTTCTTTACAACGTTATTTTAACCGTATTATGTTTCAATGGGGCAGTATCCGGTATACGAGCTCCCTTTGGGTCAATATTTGGTCATTTTCAATGTCGATCTGCGTGCAAAGATTTTCATTGTTTCTGCAGACTTTAAATGCGACAGATTTTTTTGCGAGAAGAGCACAGCACAAGGGCGGGCGGACATTGCTCTATCGACATGGAAGGAAACCATGGGGACATGGGATAGCGTCTGTCACGAAACCACCTCAACTATTTAACATTTCACGAACGACAATGTCCACGGTATTGGCAGCATATACAAACCATGGTTAACTGACAGAGACCACAAACATTAAAAAGTATTGTGGTCAGACGACTTAGAGCCACTGAGACAAAAAGGACAGCAGAATTCAGCACTCGCTTGAATAGCACTGTTTCAACAAAAATTGTACGACGGGAGCTTCGCAATGTTAATGCTCGTGAAAGGTCTGCAATTACGAAATCCTTTATAACGGGACCCAACAATAAGCTGCGGAAAAAGTAATGTCGCGATTAAAATACCTGGAAACGTGGTGATTAAAAGAATGTGATACGGTTCAATGAATCATCTTTCATATTGTTTCTTCCAACCGGTCGGAGAAGGAGAACTCCAACACAAGCATAAGTAAGATTCTGTTCTGATTTGAGCGGTCACTTCGTGGTATTCAAATGGTCGCCCCCCATTCACATCACTGGCTGAACTGTTGCGAATAAATCTCACTATCCTAAACAATTAAGATCGTACGATAGTTAGCATATTGCTGTCAAACACTACCATATTCCAAGAAGCTAATGCGCTCATCTGTGCAACCAAAAAGTTTAGTCTTGTTTTGAGGAGCATCAGCATATCATCAAATATACTCCCTCGCCAGCACAATCGCCAGACCTCAACAGAACTGAACCGTTATATGGAGCATATTTCTAGCTGCAACGTCCATGAAGCTAGAATGGGACAATATTCCTTTATAAACTATTCGCACAATTTACGAATCAATTCCGCGAACTATTGCAACTGTTCTACAGGCAACATCTTATTAATAAATAGATAAGTATCGCGTATATGTCAGAAGTTTATATTATTTTAGCCCACCCCTTGGATATTGAGCTGCTGTATCTAATTCTTATTTCTCTATCTTTATAAATACTTATGCAACGAATTATTGATCAATTGAAATATTGAAAAAGAAAAAACAAACTTCACAGTAAAGTACAGAAGTACAGAACTTATTCTCTCTTATGCGCACAGTTTGTTATGCAATTCGTTTGCTGAAAACATAAATTAAGACTCAGTTGAAATAAACAAAAGTTATTACATGTTATTCAACAAATCACTACATATCGTGCATATATATATGTATATATATATACGGAAGCATATGATCATCGACATATAAAACATTATAATGTGAAGACATTATAATTTGTTTTATACGCTTATACATCGACATGAACATAAGCTATTTATTTATGTACGGCCTATAGCTGTACACTTTATTTGCTTAGTTGGTGGATAGTATCGTAAACAGAAGCATTAATTTTTCAATAAATACTCTGAATAAATTTGGAACATCGAAGCATTTTACAATCTTCCATTTGCCAACCAATCACATGTACAGACGTCTCCCGTATAACACGATTAATAACGTCTTGTGCTATATCGAAACCACGTTATATACGAAACTTGTTTATTTATTTTATTTAATCTATAGTATAAAAACAAAAAAAAAAATTAGAATTTAAACTTTCAACTAATGCAACTCAAGGTAATGTGTGTTGCAATATGTATCGAAAGCAAATCTTAAGGTGTAAAATTTTACGATAGTTGAAATATCGTTAAATACATGATTGTCATGACAGTCCTCATATTGGAGGACTGGTGCACGTGGTCTAAATTTAGAAAATTTAATTTATTTTTCAAAGATTTTGTTATTTTCCGGTTGCTTCCGTCAAACCACATACTAGACTTTGTCGCCATAGAAGCGTTTGCTTTCATGAACGCCTCTCTCTATGCTTTGTGGCCCGATTTTCCTACAGTTAATTTGTTAAGGAACAAATTTTCATCACCAAAATAATAAAAACTAGCCTTAGTTTTATGGTTAAGATCCAAAAGTAAACCTACCTAGTCCAAATACGTTAAGAGTAATTTTTCTATCTAATTGTTATTACGAACGAATTGTCATCAAGAAGTATTGAAAAATGGGCCGTTTTTCGATATGATTCAGTTTCCGTACGAAAAGGGAAATGGCAAGGGGTGCAAAGTATTCACACCATTCTGGAATGCCGCCATATTACTACTAAGCGACTTTTGCCGCGAAATTCTAAAAATTGCAATATGGGCAATAAGTCGAAAATGTGGTCCGATGCAAACCATATTATATAGCGCTTGTCCTCGTTTGTGTGTCAAATTTCATTAAAATATCTCGAAAATTGTGGCCTATAGGTTGAATACAATTCGGACGGACGGACGGACCGATGAGCTTAAAGCAAAGCTTAGATTAGAACATGCTTCTAAACCGATCGGTATAGTAGAAGGTTCAAATATCGGCATAAACTACCCTGTACCTTGCGGCACAATTACCATCATAAAATTAGTTTTCCTCATTATTCTCATCAAAAATTACAGCTAATCTATTTTTATACCCTACATCACGTGTGATACAAGGGTATATTACGTTTTCATTATACCGATGTAAGCTTGTCTGTCCGTCGCCCTGTATGTCTATCTTGTTTTCTATCTTGTATTCAACTTTCGATGAAATTCAGTACACTGACGTGTTTTGACCCAAGGACAAACACTATTGAAATTGGCTCAGATCAGACCACTTTTTCGACTGCCTCGCTTCGCGTCAACCATTCCCCATATAACGCCTTACACCGCTCATATTGAAAAAGAAATGCAAATTTTATATCATGCAATAACGAACCGTGTTGCACGAGGGACGCCTGTACATTAAATACGAGCAAATGAGAAGGCACTAAAAACAAATAACCTACAGAGAAGTTATTAAATTTCTGTAATTGTGCACGTTTCTCGATTTTTCAATGCTAATTAATTACAATTTTTGTGTAATAAAACAGGCAAACAACGTCAATAAGCAATGACGCAAAAAGAAGGGACAAACAATATGTTTTGGTTTGGCGCGAACTGTGATGTACAAACGACAAGACCTTGCGCCCTCTCTCGATTTGCTTTCTGTTAAGGAGACACAATTAATTAATTTTACGCCTTTGGCACGCATTAAAGCTGAGTAGTATATGAACTCCGTTGCATTTACGACATCACCTTCAGTTTCAGTTTTCTTAAGTGAACGAACGTGTTACTTTCCAATTAATTATATTTAATTATATTTTGATGTTATTTCGTTACTTTGTTTTTTTTCTTTATTAAAAAGTAATTAAAAGAGCTTTAAGAAATAAGGTCTAGTTTCCCCGCACTTCTTCATAACTGATTTATTCATGCTTATGCTTGATTTTAATGATCGTAAATTGTAAAAAGCATGGTAATCGAAATCAATACAATCTTCTGATACATCAATTTAATCACTTCTTATGTTCAAGCATAAATTAAGTACGTTCTTCTGAGATCAATAAGACATGCACGCTTGCTGCTGATAATGTATATGTATTGTATTTCTTTCGTGTACACGGTTTGTTAGATAAGATATGGAAAAAAAACAATTTTTTTTTCTTTTTTTTTTAATGCTCTCTTATTGCAGACTTATGCTTATGCAGTATTATTTATAAGCAAAGAGATAAGTATTTACAGTACTTTACCCTTAAAAAACCTAAACATTATTATTAAATACATCATACCCCCCCACTTTTCTTTTTGCGTTTGTATATATGAGCCGTCTATTTTGCAAGTGGGGCAAATTGATTTTTGGTTTGTTGCGGGATATTTAAAGATTTGACTTTCGAAAAATTTAGAAATATTGGTTAGCACTAATAGGTAAACTTTATTTTTTTTTCCTATAGTTCTGGCTAAAATCAAAAAATAAAGGTTTTATTATACCTAAATAGATTTGCTTTACTTTCGAAAGTAATGGACTATTGTGATCATCAATAAGAGGGATAGTATTTCATTTTTTTTTTTTTTTTGCTAGTTTGTGAGTAAGTCCATGTAGGAATATATTTTGTTTATCGAAATCTGTAAGGATCCAGCATTTGTCAAAATATTGTCTCTATTCTTCCTCACTAACATATTAAGTTTTGCATATGCTCTTGGGTCCTTATTTACGAACTTTTACTCTGGAGAAAGTGCTGGGCAAGCATTCTTCCAAAGCACTTTCTTTGGTTTTGGTTGTCGCAACCAATCTGGTTTCATACTGGAATGGTTTCTATAGTTCGCTCTCAATCTTGTGGTGCTCCTTGAAAAATAAAATTTCATGCAAGTGCTGCCATATAGATAAATAGCAGCAAATACTTATCGAACATTAGGATGACAAATCTTAAGCTATTTCAAGCTTTAATACTTCTTTGTCCGTAGGAAGTTATAAGTTATCTTCCCTTTTATTTTAAAGAATATATCCTTCGCTGGAGAATATTATTATGAAACTATAGCCAATCTATTCCGAGCTTTAGTAAAACGGCCAAATCAAAAAAGATAATTTCAAGAAAAACACGATTATAGTATAAAATAAAATGTTAATTCACTCGACAAATTGATCTATCGATTCGTATTCCGAATTTGATGAAACCAATTCCAGTGGTAGTAAACGTACGATAAAACTTTCAATGATCGACTGACTGGCCGTGAAGGCGCCAGTATTAGTAAATGACATTTAACTTTAGGAAAGTGCTTTAATAAGTTAGCCAATGGCTTGAGATATATACCGTATGGCGCCTCTAACCTTAAACGCACGTTGAAATACTGTTTGGGAGACTTGAATGGAGTGTAAAACATCTGTCAAATAAAGAAGCAAAAAAATAAAAATGAGTACAATTCATCTCTTAAACATCACCGATATTCATTCTCAATTTGTTTTACGTAAATGTGTATATAATGGCAAGGTCCAAACAATCCATTGAAAAAAAAAAAATTTAAAACCTCAAACAGAAGTGTGTTTTATTTACGTTAACTGCCGGAGCCGCAAAACGCCTGGCCCTACAATTAACTATTCAAGTATGCTGTGGTATGTGTAATGCAGCTCTATAGTTAAAAGTACTGTATATAAATAAGCCTTTAACCTAGATATTGATTTTGCAGCCAGATGTCTTAACATGCTATTTATGTCTTCATTTGATTGCTAAAAACCCGGCTAAGTGCTAGTAGAGTTTCTCTTTATTGAAGGGATGTTACATGTAAATATATTTGCTGCACTAGATTCTTCGTAAGAATTTAAGAAATGGAAAGTTGATTATAGTCTCAATGGCTACTTGCATGCAAATCTTCTCCATATGGCGAAGAAAGGAAACAATCTTAAGCACAATGTCTAGTGATGGCCGATGCATAACAAAATAAGAATTTTCACCAAAAAGTACAGAGAAGAAATGAATTCTTTTGCTTGCCGTATCAATAGGAGATTTACATTAGCTTAGGTTACGGTGGAAGAGTCCACGTCCCTGCAGGCTTGCTTGTCCATGATATTGATTGAAATATAATTGCACTGCTTGAATCACAACGACCTCTTCCTTACAGATTATCACTGTAAATATTTTGAATTTGTGTAACTTTACTAACTTTTTTTTCCCGATACGTATCTGATGATCGATTACTTGAGGCCGGTAGTAAAAGATTTTATTCTTCAATTAGTTTTCTTTTCATATTAAAAAATTTTAAGCTTCTTTTTCGGTCATCGATCACAATGTGCTCAACGCTGAGCATTTCCAGGCAAGTAAATAAGTGTAGTTAGAATATATATATATATTCATATATATATATATATTTTTTTTTTCTTTTTTCATTTAACAGCGTACGTATATATCGTATCTATGGTTGTATGTGTCTCATATGTTATCTTTAATTTCAAATGATATAAACACGCAAACCTGTACAAAATCAAAGCTAGGCGGCTAAGCGGGGAAAATGGTGAAGAATTATCGCCTGAAAAGTTAATTTAAATCATGTCACAACAACGTAAATCAACGATTCGGTGTGATTTCATGTGCGTGAGTACACAAGAAATCGATTTTCGATTAAGATATCAAAAAACACAAATTACAACCCGATCGATGAAAATCAGCATATAATGAAAACTTGCCTGCTTTTTTTTTTTTTTATTTTAGGACATGAAAAGATAAAATCAAGCAAACGCAACCTAATTGATTTTTTAGATAATGAACAAAAATTTATTGTAGCTTTATATAAGTGAAGATTGAGCGAAGATTTAACCAAACAGGGAGAAAAATGTGAAGATTGAGAGATGAAGTTTAAAAGAATGAGATTGGTAATGAGTGTGTATGTGTGTTTGTGTGTGCGTGTGTTCTTGAATGAGAGGGAGAAAGAGGGGTAGGGGGAGGCTTTAAAAAAAACGGACTTTACTTCCAAATCCAAAACGAGACCGAGTCGTAGTTTTTTATATTATAACTCTGCAGTAGAATCAAAAAAATTTAGTGAAACATAGAAGATCGTTTGACACTCAAATATGTATAAATTTATATTCTATTAGATATGTATATCAGGTAGTCACACATCCATCTATATACATGGTAGGTATTTCGAAAAAATGCAGCCGCTTAATGGGAAAAACGTCTATTACTTATAAATGGCTTTGTAAACAATTACGAATTGCATGAGTAATGTTATTGAACGCCCTCTAGAACGCTTTACATACTTGATGAAAACTATACGCATTTCGATAATTCGTCTTCAAATTTATTTTTTAATACTTAAATATACGTTTAATAACTTTCTCGGATTTTTATTGTTCAGCTAGCATTCCCTCCATCGAAAAGTAAATGTCAAAAAAATCGCCCATTTTAAGCCGTTGAAGTTGGTATTACGGGTTAAGCAAAAAATAAGTCTAATAGACGTTGCACTTTGTACGCTTTTTGGCAGCTCCTAGAATTTAATCGTTAAATGCAAAAAAACAATAAGTAGAAAAATCACATTCGGCCGCGACCAAATCTTTTATACTCATCACCGTTATCCTAAGAAGAAAGACTGAAAAGACAATGAAAATAATTAAATTCCCATATGCTACAAACTTAGGTGAGTGTGACTGTCTCTTTCTCTTTTTTAGAGTAAAAATTAAAATTTATATCGTGTATCCGCTGCAGTTAATGAGCAATAAGGATGACACATGAAAAGCAAAGGTGCTCTCAGTCAATGGACGTGTGGGTATTGTAGGCGTGACCTTTCACGAGTTGGGATTGCATTCAAGATCTTTCGCAAATTCATAGCCGATACTTGCTTTTTGGATCATTTTGGCAGGCAGACAGAAGGACATGCCTAAATCGATTCAGCATTTGATGCTCATCAAGAATGTATATACTTTGTTTTGCCTGCAAAGGTTGCAAACGTTTTGCCAAATTAGATATACCTTCCATTCTTCGGTGATGGCTATAAAAATATATTTTCTGCTACATACAACTGAAAACGCTTGTCTAAACCTATAGATGCAAAAACCTTATCTCAAATTTGCTAATAAGCCAAACTAGGAACCAGCTACCGTAAAATGCTAAAAGTGAAAAGAAATCGTAACTTGGCATGAAGTGCTTAAATAATATGTTTTAAAATCGAGAATAATTTCTTGCCAACCCAACACATGTGCATTCTCGATATTTGAATCTAACTGAAACTTTGCCGAACACTTATTTGTCTTTTTCAATTACTATAAACTAACATAACGGGTGGTCTCTGGATCATACTTAAAGTGTTACTAATCCTACTTAAGAATAACAATAAACACTCAGAATATGTACTTAATAGTAATCTTTAAAGTAACATACTTCTATAAAAATGTCATTGATTACTGCTATGCATTCGAAGTGTATGCTTATACTGGTAGATGAAAACTCTATTAAAAGGCAATATAGATTTTCTTTTTTTTTTTTTCGAAATATTGAAAGAATTGTCAACAGATTTAAAATAATAATAAAAAAAAAAAAAAAAATGTATAATAAAAAGAAGTAAGAAAATTATATTCGGTTGTGGCCGAGTCCTTTATACTCATCACCGTTATTCTAAAAAAAGACTAAAGCAAAGGGAAAAACTAAATTTTCATACTCCATAATATTGAGTGGGCGCGGCCGATTTGCTCTATTTATACTTTATGAATAACAAGCAAAAAACATGGAGAGCAATTTATATACTTTATGGGGTTTTTGCGACTTGTTTCGGCGCGTTATAAAGGTATGAAAAAAAAATTGAATTTTGATTTGGGTAGACATGGTCAACTTGTTCCCATTGTTTTCAAGATTTGGAGTCGATCGCTTCATTTTTGTGGCCAAGAGAATGTTTAAAGCAGACGCTACACAGATGGATAGACGGACACACGGACATGCTAAAATCGATTCAGAATTTCATGCTAATCAAGACTGTATATACTTTGCGAGATTTCTGAAACAGCCTTCTGCGCGTAGCAAACGCTTTGACAAAACGATAATACGCCTCATGCTTCGGTGATGGATCTAAAAAAGAATGTATTTTTCTTTTAATTTTCTTTTCAAGTGCTATGTCTTTAATTTTATTCTCTTTGCTGTTATTGTTGTTGGTGTTGCACTTCTTTTTGCAATAACATCTATAACTCTGATGCAAGAACGTTTGCTTAAAGATCAGCTGTCGATATGTGGAACTAATTGTATGAATTTTCTTCTTTTTTTTTTTGCTTTCACATTTCATAACAATTTATTTTACAAGACAAGACTGAGTATTCTGTCTCTTTTTTGCTTTCTGATAGTACAGTTACATTGTTTTGCATACATTGAGAGAGTTTTTTTTTTTTTTTCTGCCTAAAAAACCTATTCGAAATCATTGAAAGAAAACCATAACAAATTTCTGGCATAGACAGACTTATGATTAAAGATAAACATTATTTTTGCTAAATAAACTATGCCGTGTGGGTTAGAAACTAATTAATTTGTTACGAGTTCTCATCTCGATTTATTAAGATATATATTTTCTTCGAATATTTCTGTTCTAATGATGTTGTTGATAACCAGAAATTTTAATTTTAGAAAAACATTGAGCCTGGATTTTGTGAAACTTACGCCCGCAGCGACAATTGAATATCTTGTCATTTGTAATCATGCCCTTCAATTCCATCTCGTATTTGTTTCTTCCAATAACAACAAAAAAAAAAGAAAAAAAGAATAAGCCGAATAAAGAACACAAGAAAGGAAATTACTAAAGGTCATCTTAGTTATACGAAAATAGTGTAAAAGTTTGCTTTTTTTACTGGGTGTTTCTTTCTCCCTCTCTCTCTCTCTCTCTCTTGCTTCTACCACGTTGATAGCTTTCACTGCTTTCGTGAAAATGGGCGAAAAATATATGTACGTCAATTTGTCTGTATACCCGCCCGTTTTTCTCGCTGTCCACTCGTTCACTAATTGATTAGTTGGTATTACGTCGCTCCGTCTGTTCAACTTAGGGCTTCCTTGGCTCCCTGTATTGTGAGGTTCTACTTTATGGTTTTTGTAAATACAAATGTTTAAAATGGCGAGCGTAAAAAATGACTTATTAGCCTACTAATATATATAATATTTATATATATATTT
This sequence comes from Glossina pallidipes, assembly GCA_000688715.1. Classification (NCBI taxonomy): domain Eukaryota; kingdom Metazoa; phylum Arthropoda; class Insecta; order Diptera; family Glossinidae; genus Glossina; species Glossina pallidipes. The sequence goes on along the minus strand of KK499773.1, from coordinate 2,911,263 downwards.
ATATATGATGTATATGTGGATTATATAGAATGTTAATTCAACATCGTTTGAGAGAGGCAGACATTGGCTGAAAGTCGCAAGTTCAAATTGTTATTTTTTTTTTTTTTGGAGTACGTATGTATAACAACTGGTTAATAGTCACTTGATTATCAGTTCCGATAACGATAGATAAAGAAACGAGAAAAAAAAAAAATAAAAACAAATTATAAACGAGAAATGAATATAAATTTCGAATTTTATTTCGGGATAATGAACAATGTTGAAATGTTTATATGCGCACACTTTTAGCGCACGTCTTTCATACAATATATGTTAGAAAGATACGAAGAAGTTACGTAAAAATAAATGCTAGAGATAACTAGGCAAAGCAGACGTTTAGTTATGTTTTTATAAATGTCTCTGTAAAAACCTTAAAAATACTTATATAATTCGTTCGATAGCACAGGTGTTTGTACGACGCCGATTTTTTAAGAAGGCAACCCACTTTTTTGACACTTGTCTAAAGGCAGGAGAGTCGAAATAACCCTTGTGAAGCTAATGCTTTGCTTGAAAGCAATGCTGAACTTATAAAACTAGGGTCACTGAAATAACCGTAACTTGTAAGCTAATGGTTAGAATGCCATGAAACTTTGAGACATTTTTGCTAGGATTGACATTATATGGATTCATCAATAATAGTCCGCCGAGTAGCCGAGTGGGTAAGGATCGCTACTACCAAGTCTGTGTTCGCGAGTTCAATTCTCAATGCGGTACAGTATGAATGCTCAGTCGGTAAAGGCATAACACAGGCCGATATGGCGGACATCCACTAAACTGCTTCTGTCCGTCAGCGTATTACACGATTAGGGAAGTTCCCCTGGATGATTGGCCACATAATAAAAAAAAAAGGACGGCATCTATATGTCATCCTATGAATTTATTGAATGCTCTGTTATTTTGATATAAAAAAACATATATACGTATATATGCTTTCTGTTTGCTATGGGCTTATCACGCGAAAAGAATGTTTAGAAAACGCCATTACGCCATATTTTGTCTTATATCTTATCTTATAGATTGTGAAGCCTTGACAACAATACTTTGATATTTACTTGGAAGTTTATTTTTATGTGGAGGTTGTACGGGGATGCAATTGAGAAATTAAAGCCAGTTCAATGAACCGTAATTAAGAGCATGTGAGCCGAATTGTCGCCAAAAGCAAGATACGAACAATTAATTGTACATTGCTATAATGACTTGGAGTCTCACGATGCTTAGACATATATTATGAAATTTTCAAATGCATCGACAAAGCTAGTGGGTATATATGCTTAATTCTTTGCTCGTATGTATTGTAGAAATTATTATTTAATCAATTTTTTGGGTGTATAGTAATGTTATTGATTTTATTTATATTGATTTCTTCAAGGAACCATTTGTCAAAGTAAATATAATAACCTTTTTATGACGGGCAAAATGGATTATCATCCTATGTGGGTGACTTTTTCGTCCGATATAATTTTCACGATTGCGCGTTAAATATTTGTGTGAATGACGGTTCTTTCTTTACTCGATCGGTTATCAAGTGTTATAAAAGGTAAATAAATATTTATAGAAGATTGTGTAGAATACATTTTTTTTTTTTTTTTAAAAAAAATTTTAAAAATTTTTAAAAATTTTTTTTTTTTTTTTTTTTTTTTTTTTTTTTNTTTATTATTATTATTAATAACGACGATTTTATGCAAATCGTATATTTTGATAACTTAATTTCAACACTTTTAGTTATTGTCATAAATCTTAAAGTTAAAACAAAAAGGAAAAAAAAAAAAACCAGTCAGATATAAGGTGATATATGAGGGCAAAGTATTGTTAAATTATACCTCTCCTGGGTATGAACAACTTAACTTTATTTAAATAACTAGAGGGTGGTTATAAGCGAGTAGAAGAAAATCGCTTTAATTTCCAAGAAGCTGTTTTAGAAAATGAAGCATTAAAACGCCTAAGGTTGTTTTGTGCCATACAGACTAATGCTGTTGACGGTGATGAAGTAAACAATGTTAAAAGAAAGAAACGGGGAAAAAAAAACAAAAATGCAGAGCTAAAGTGAATCATAGAAGAATTCAGTAATGAAATGAATGAACAACAACGCACTGGAGTATTTTCTTTTACTTTGAACGATAGAATCAAACACCTTCGCCATCGCTAATCTAATGTCTCACAGCAAGATAATGTTTTAGTCTAAAGAGTAAAGCAAATAATCGTTTCCGTATGGAGAGCTGGACAATATGCTTTCATACGAGTACGAGTCGAGCAATTTTAAGATAAAGAGAATCAACATAACATATAAATTCTCGTACTTCAGTTAACGTATGTATGCATGTATGTATGTAAGTAATTGCTTTCGGTTCATATTTTTTTTTAATAATATTTAAACACCATTCCTTTTGCTTTCTTCTTCTTCTACCAACACGTTCATATTTAATATGCTTATGTTATATTATAAATCCATTATTTGACTCTTGACCATAGATTTTATACGGCCTTACTTTGCAAATGCCAACACTTTGGTCTACATACACTTTGGTCTATAAGATATTTTCCCTTTCCTTTCCTTTCCTTTCCTTTCGTTATTTTTTTTTTCTCTTGGTGTTTTAGCTTTTATTAAACTCTTTACTTTCCTACTACTAACCTATGATTTCAATCATTATGATGCAATATAAAATTATGCCTAGCATCGTCTTATGTCTTGCGTCTACCTATTCACCAATAATTTAACAACAACAACAGCAACAATAACAACAGCGAAAAAGGAACTTTTTTTCTGTCTTAGCACAAATTATTACCTTGACCGTCGTACTCGTTCATCATTTCTCTTTTCTCGCCTTATTTCTGTATAAAACATAAGCGAAAAACTCCGGATTGTTGTTTAATCTGACAATCAATGGCTGCTACTGCAATAGCCACCAGTTTTATAGTATCTACAAATATGAAAACTTCCAGTAGTTGTGTTACGAAATCATTGTAATTTTCTTTAATAAAACTATTATAAAATGCTTTACGATAAAATAGTATTGATGGTTGATGCTTTTTTACAACCGTTAATCTTTTATAATTTTAGTTACTTAGTTGTGCACATTCCACACCAACTACGCTACTCCTTATGTCCTTCGTCATTTTTTTATTTCTTTTTTTATTTTTATTTTCAAGTATCTTTGGTTTTCATTTTTATTTTATAACGTGTATACTCATGTATATATGGCCGTTTATATATAATATTTATATATATACATATATATATATTTTATTTTATTTTTTTTTTTTGCCTAAAGGTTTTCATTAAATTTAATTAAGGATTCATATGAAAAATTTTTGAATTATATAAATAACTTTAAACGGTGTCGTAAAAATCACCTTAAGAACAAGTAACTTTTAAGCACTTAGATATGGATAAAGAAAATTGCATATAATGCACATGAAAGACAAGCAATGAAGTTATGACAAGAGCCGACTTATCCTTAGGTTTTGCGAATAAAAAAAAGAAAAAACTCATCAGAAACTATTTGATTTGCAAAATATTGACGATGCAAGTTCTTAATACCTTAAAGAAGAGTTTCATTCTTCCGTTTCAGATAAACACAGACTAAAAGTTCCATATATATTGGGCTTGGGAAAGGTGGAATTTTTATCCAACAAACACTACACTCGAGCAATACACGCGTAGAAACCCTTAAAGAGACAGGCGGACGATTGAAAGTTTCATAGCGGACGGACTGATGTTATGTTTGGGACTATTCTACACTCTGCCGTACATACGGTCTCTTTTGGCCTATTAATTTTTGTGGAAGCTACATACTGGTCAGGTCAATTTCCAAACATTATTTTTCCCCACCGTTTACAAGAATGTATGTCGGGTTGTAGCTTTTTATTTCAATTTATGCGGCAATGGATATTCCGAAAGTAAGTAGCAGAGTGCTTTGTTGGCCGACAAATGGATAAACTGAAATACATATATGGTTTAAATCATTGATAGCCAGTCTGATGTTAATAAACTGTTTTCCAATCTTCGAGAGAACCAAGGCAGTGCAATCTCTTTCCGAGAGATCATCTTAAGTACTTTCTTCAATTCAGCTTTGATCTCCTCAATTGATGCGAACCATTGTCCCCGATATAGTTGTATGTAAGTTTACTGAACAACCAAAAGTTTCATTTCCCCTAATGATACGCGTCATGACATCTGTTTGTCAGAAATCATTATTTCACCGATGTGAAGGTAACGGTTTTTGTTCCAAACATAGCTTTTAAAATTGTTTGGCTTCTTTCAAATTAAATGATGCCCAAAGTATCAGTCGAGTCTCTAATTTTCAATCTATTCAAGTTCTTGATTTTCTTGACACATCTTTCATGGTTAGATTACGTTGATGGTCGTCCAGGGCGCTATTCGTCCTAAATTTGGTCTCGAGCTTTTTGAAATCTTTGCACAAGTCGTAAAAAGTTTTTTTTGTGACGCAGCATCGTCACCAAAGGCCTTCTATAACATCCTCAATGCTTCTGCTTATTCCGCAAATAAAATTTAATAGAAAAACTGACTTTTGTATGTTAACGAAGACGCATCTAACTCTACACCAATTCAATGATCAAACTCTAAATAGTATGGATGTCATAGATCGGGTCGTACCATTCTGTGGAAAAATAATTTCACGATTTCGCGATATCCGTGAAATTTAAATGAAAAGAACCAACGATTTTTTTTTTTTTGTTTTATCAAAGGCAAAAGGAAGGCAAAGTTTAGTGCACACCTATACATCGTTGACAGCTATATGAAACGCTCTAGTCTAGGAAGTGTGATGTATATAATCTTAGTGTTGGGTACATTAAATATATTCAAGACTCCGACCAATTGCTCTTTTTTACACCGACTGTTTTCCAGGCATCAATACATTTTCAAAGCTTCACATGGTCGTTTTTAGGCTCATTACATAAGAGAAAATCTCTTATTCCGTTTGTAAGATTGCCGGTGATGAGTTTGATTATCGAATCATTTCTGTGCGTTTTTTTTATCATCCTTTTGCTATCTGGTTGTTGTAGATGATCATAGAAAAATAAACTTTTGCGAGCTTCATATACTTTGGAGCTTAAAGATTACATTAGGCTTTAAGATTAGAGTGGAAGCACTTTGTGAAAAATCAGAAATCATTGCTATACCGACTAAACCGATATAACATATCATATTGTAACATATGAAAACGCTAAAGTATTCATATAAAGCATTCATACTCTGAAGGCACCTGAGAAATCCAATCTTATATATGAATTATAGCATAAATGTATTGAATACTGTTCCCTACAAGCAAATCGCTCTTCTGCGACCGACTGTAAACTCTATGCTATTTCGATATATGGTTAGTTGTGAGATAGGGACGAAAAGAAATCACATAAATCCTCTGTTGCGAACATCAGAAAGCGAGAGATATTTCGACGAACTCATTTATTAAGAAAGTCACGTTTTGTTCAGAGAGAAATTTTGATAAAATTCTTTGTTTAAATAGTCAGAATTTTGACGGCTGGTTATGGGCGACTTCTTATAGTCCATGTTATGGAATGACGCATTTGATTTGCGTTAGTTGTTGCTTAGTTGATTATGAATAATGTGACATGGTAAAGCATTTCCTGCTGCTTTTGCTGGGAAAAAATGCTCCACTGTTATATTAAATTTTAATTCATGCCTGCTTCAATTAATTAATGCCTGCTTTAAATTACCACTTATTGGTTGCAAAATCAGACGGAAATAAACCTGTTGTTTTGCAATAGTGATCAGTTTGGACTTAAGCCGATTTTACTTATTTAACAAGCATTTATTTTCAACATATGTTGTCCTCAATACATAAATTTCGATTATTCCCATTGATTTGTTTTTAGAGATTTTGATTATTTTCGTTGTCTCTTACCTGCACACACACACACATAGTTACCGATATTATAGGTACATTCTCCCCTGTTTTATAATATACAATCCAAGTATAAATTGGCTCATCTGATAAATTGTAAAATTGTCAAGATCTTTTCCGCCTGTCTCTGCGTGCCACTACCGCTCTACCTTTTTCACTGTCGTCCGTCCTCTCACCGTTCATATTGCGGCATTATTGTTTGTCGCCTATGTACGAGAGTTCAGTTCAAAGTGGCGACACAGCGATGCTTTTGATGATCACAACAAATCATTGAAGGAATTTTCAGCTCAATTCTTGGCTAATTTGTTTACGCTCGGATGATGATGATTATATGCATAAAAAAAAAAGAAAAAACAGCAGCAGCAAAAGCAGCAGCACCAGCAGGACTTGACCATCTTTAAGCTATATGTAGACACGCAAATATATATTTATATATATATATATATATATATATATATATATATATACATATATATCGACATATACACACACACACAACATATATATATATATATATATATATGCGCATTCATACATACTCATGTGTTATAATCTTTGTTGGAAAAACTTTAACAAACAAACAAATTGGTAGCAAATATTCACTGACACAGTGTTAACAGTTGGTTATAAAATGCGAAACATTTTTTATGCGTTTATATGCTAATATTTGTGTGTCACCGCCAACTGTGAGAGTTTTTTTATGCATTTCTTTTTATTTATTTATTTTTTATTTTTTTATTTTTTTTTGTCTGACAAAGTTTAGCACATGTTGTTAAGTTTAGAAAACTGATTTTCATACTTGTTGTTATATCCATGAAATATTTTTGCATGCTGTATAAGTATACGTGTGTTTGCGATTTAAAAATTCATAACAAGTAGTTAGCTAGCAGTAGTCACTGTCTGAGCACTTGAGTTATGTTTAAATATTTTGTCTTTATCGCCAGCAATCAGAACACAATTATTTAAAAGAATTTATTTTTATTTATTTATTTATTTTTTTTATTTTTTTATTTTTTTTATTTTTTTTTTTTGTTTATATAAAACCTAACTAACCGGCATTTTCAATTAGTTTGGAAGGCAGCAGAAAGCGGCCATAGAACATATGTCGTTCGATATTGCTGAAGTGTAAGGTTTATGGTTTAATAATGTTCTCTCTTCTCTTCTTAAGTAAAATATTTGTCTTGCCCATGTAGTTAGTTATAGAATTGACTGAAAAGAAAAGAAATAATAAATTTTTTTAATAAGCTTTTTATTTTATTATGAATTAAAAAGTGAATAGTAAATACATTTTCGGACTCACTTTCATATGATTAAAAACAAACGTTTGCGTCAGATTTTGCAGATTTTAATGAAAAAAATTCGATTATTTCTAAGTCTTCGTCGCAATCAGTCTTGGGCAGTTTAAGAAGAATTAAAACTCTTAGCTTACTTCACGCGATACCCTAAGCTCTTTTATTTGATTTGATTGATTTATCTGCAGCAGTAGGTGAAAAGGTTGACTGCCGCTAAAAATACGTTCAAAAATATTAAGGATGTCTTCACGCGATAACCTTAGAAAGTCAAATACTAGGATTTATTGGAGAGTTAAGGTAAACTAAGTGTCAACACATTTGGTAGCTGGCGTTTCGGGGATAGTTTTCATGCGGCGAGTGTTAGTTAACTTAAGGTCATAAGATATCACATTTCCCCAACGAATACTATGCTTTTTCTATTTTTTTTTGTTAAGTTCGACCAATCATGGTTTGCACATATGATATTTGTTTTTTTTTTTTTTTTTTTATTTGATATGATCAACCATTCAGGGAATGTATTCAGTATCTGTCACGCGGGGTGATGATCAGAGGGAAGAGGGGAAAGAGAAAAAGAGACAGAGACTGGCTGAATGTTAGGGGGTATTCGGCCGGTTTACCGACAAGTATGGTCGGAGAAAATCGACTTGGTAGTCGTGAGTCTCAACTACGACGCCATGTGGCCTTTGAAGAGATTTTTTGTTTTTAGAGACAAGACTAAAAGCAACAGCGGGTTTTCTTTTAAAGAAAATTAAGCTTTCGGCTCGATCTGAGCTTATTGTGAGTTTCCAGCTGTGGATTTCCTTTGAAACGCATTAATCAGCTGAAATATTTCATAATCAGCTGAAATATTTCATAATCATGATGATAAGTTAGTTTTATGCGACAGCAATACACGACGAGCATTAGAGACAAAACAAATGAAATTTCCATAACCCATACCAAAGTCCATAATAATGCTTAGTAAGAAAACGCTTGAGTGAGTGCTTGTGTGAACTGGCCGCTCGTTGTTTATTCTAATATAAGCAACGACGGCAATTGGAACCGGTTCAAAGTTGCAAACAAGCGGTAGGAATTATTAGCAATCGTTCAAAAGTCGAAAAAAAATTGCTTGAAGAGAATATTAATCATATTCAGCTCAGCCTACATCCTGGATTAGACCTGATAGAATTATCCTTGATTAAAATCCCTTCCAAATCATATTAATGGTTTTAAATTAATTTTAGGGACTATTTTCGAGCTCCTGGCTTCCCAAATGCTATGTGATTGTTGATGGGAGACGGTTGAGGAATTAAATTTTCAAATCCTACTTATAGCGGCCGAGCTGTTCAATGCCTTTTAGAGAGGACCGTAACACTTTCTATAATTTTCTCGAGAGGAATTTTTCCAAAATTTTATGTTCTCTAAAGAGACGTTTGTGACGCAAGAAAGTAAAAATTTTCAATTTTTTAAATATTTGCAACTATTCTTATACTTTAGTATTGAACATCACAGACGGACGTGAGCAAATTGACTAAGAATTGCTAAGATGATGCAAATTATGTGCACTTTATAGAAATTTTGGCAATTTTTGACTCCTGTAAATAGGCAAAGGAAAAAGTGCACGAAAAACAGGGAGCAACGCATTTGTATGTAGATCAAGATAAAGTTTTTGCATTTCGGCCTGCGTTCTGTAATGTAATGTAATGTAATGTAATGTAATGGCGAGAAACTTCATAAAAAGTCCAATCTTCTTGATTAGTAATAAAAACTTTAGAATCGTTCGATGGAAGTGTATTTTTGTGTAAACGTTTACGGTGTACAATCTTTCGAACGCACCAGTAAGGGTACCAGTTTCAGACTAGGCGAATACATTTAGTAATGTAGTCAGGTTGACATCCTGTCGACCAAAGCGGTTAGAAGAAATCCTTCAATTTTGAAAATCAAGAAAAATTGAGTTTTGCACTTCGCACTCGTAGAGTGCAACAGATGATAGGACAATAAAAATGTTCACTTATATTCACCATACTATGTCACGTTACTTTCGTTATGTTATAAAGTACCGAAGTTGTATTATTTTCGAGTTTGTTATACCCTACACTACTTGCAGTATAGGGCTGTATTAAGTTTGGGCGGACTTATGCAACAGTCAGAAGCAACCGATTATAATATCGATCGATCCAGAGTCTCTTTCGTAATCGATCTAAGCTTATGGTGGAAAGTGGAAAAGCCATTTTTCCACTGTAGGAAAATATATTACAATATCTAGAGTTCCGTGACGAAAATCGTTTGGTAATAGTATTTCGAATCGGCTGAGGCAATTTTTTGAACCTCTTGCCATATACGGAACTTTAATCTTTATATGGTAAAAAGATCTAATATTTTTTAAATGAAAATTCGTTCACAATAATAATTTGACATAAAAATTAATCTTACCGAAATTGGACCAGCAAGGTCTATTTTTCGAATCCCAACCCATACAAGGGTTCTAATGAAAAGTTAGGATTTATATGCCAAAAAAGTCCAATTTTTCGTATTTAATGGTGGGCCCACCATACTGCTTTCACAAGTTTTTTAGGACCAAAGTGGTGCGTGCATGTGTGTATGTATACATGTATGAATGTATAGAAGAATCGCACCACAAGCGAATATAAATTCTTCGCTTGTAAGATGTTGCCAATGAATTGTTATGATTATGATATTTTTATTTACTTGCAGCATTTACTTAAGGGTGGTCTGTATCAAGATAACATTTGCATGCTATGCTATTCCATTAATCCTGATAGGTAAGAGCCCACACACGTTTCGTATTCTCTTTTCCTTTTCTTTATTTGGCTTTTCTAAACGAATTCCATTCTTCTTTTAACGTTTTCTACACAAAATATTTTATTACTGCATCGAATAAGATTATTATTAGCATTAATAGAATGGAACCGAAAGGATTACCGTTTCAAGATATCGTAGACTATTTTCATAAATTTTCAATATCTTTTATTTAAAATCAATTGGCCATAAAAGTTAATTATGCCTTCAAATCTGTTTCTCTTGAAACACTTGGTGATTAGTTAGATCCATTCATTCTTTCTTTTCATTTTATTTTAATAAAAATGAAGAACAATTTCATGCTACATTTACTTAAGTAATGCAGAGAGAGAAAGAGAGAGGAAGAAAAAAGAAAGAAAGTAAGAACAGGACTTTTCTCTTCCAGAGATTTGTTGTTAATTATTTCTTAATTTATTAAGTGTTAAAGCAAACTCCAACAAGTTTTTTCATAATTAAATCATCTCCCGTGTACATTATATTTTTGACCTTAACTGAACTTGTATATGTTTTCATTCTTCATGTCCGGCTTATACACACGTTATCTTTGCATCAATTATTCTCTTAGATGTTATCGGAGAAGCTTTAAATCAATTTTTTGTTTTTTTTTTTTTTTTTTCTCTTTAAATTATGACTTTGTCTGACCTTAAATGTATGGCTTTTTTTTTCAACCAAGTTGTAAAAAATATGCATGAAACTTGATATACGTTACGTTAAGTTGGGAATAATCTCAATACGCGGTTGTAGGGAAAGACATAACGTACTCTGATGACAGATAATGCTAATTCATATGCATCGTTTTTAAAGCAAAATTTCCCTGCGGTGAAGCGCGAACTATTATCAGAGAAAAGCGTTCTTCAATTAAAACTTGAGCTTGACGAAATATTGCATTTGCGGCCGTCACTTTGCTCTTGGAAAAAAAAAAAAAAAACAAAGAAACACTTTAAGCGTAGCAGTCCATAAAAACAATGTAGAATTTATATGCGTTTCCTTATTTATTATCAATCCATTCCTAGATAGTTCCTATTAGTGATCGCATAGGTTTTCCTTTTTTTTTTTTTTCTATTCAGGACTACTATTAGACATGACGTATTGTTGATAAGTTGGTTATACTATTAACTAAAGTTCAAAAATCTTCTCGGCTCTTTGCTATATGATGTATGTATGGTTTCTCCATCGCAATGCTAGTCGTTATGTAATGTGCATCCAAGGTGTAAAAGTTTGGAAGTCTTTTTCACACCTTGATTATTAGTTGTGGGAGCGGCATTTGCATATGGACTTTTCAATAGACTTACAATCATAAATTTGGTTTTGCTGATAGTTAGGTTTAAGCCAAAGTTCTTGCTCTGATCATTTACTTACTTACTTGAACCAATGTCTGCAGATCCTGCCTATTATCCGTTAAGATAATTGTATCGTCCGTCCATGCGATGTTATTGATGAATTTTTCATTGACCTTAGTCCCTATTTCGATTGTTTGAATGGGGTCTTGAAAGATTACCTCATAATTAGAATTCATACAGAATTTGTATTGCTAAGCTGGCCTCATGCTTGCAAAACATATGATTTTTTTGATGTGGAAACATAAATATATATGCAATAAAACATCTGATCTTCAAAAATTATTATAAGCATACAAGTTAGAAACCAATTTTCATCATCCTCTTGTCAAATGATTTACTATTAATGAAAACCGGCTTGCTGAAGGGGTTCAACACATGGAGCTGCATTACCTAAACACGCTTTGATTTGATCATATATTTTTATCACATCAAGAATCAGTCATATGACTATGACATAATATTATTATTTGGCGATTTTTGTGGAGATATTAGGAAAATGGCAATTTTCTTTCCTTTAACGATTTTCCAAAATACGGCGTTCTATGGAAAGTGGTCGGAAAACTGCTCCTACCCAATCGATTTTCAAGAGAGTTCGTCTTTAGGCCAAAATAAGTATACTACGGACTCATAAGCTTAAATGGTTTTATTTGATGTTTTTCTGGATGTTACACACATCTGCACTAATTCAACATGAAATGACTCTTAAACCGTTTGTAATTTTTGTCTACGATTAGTTTTATTTCATAGAAACGATTCTCAATAGAATTTCTTTTGCATCTCAAAAGACTGACAGCCTTTGCCGTCAAGTTAAATTAATCACAACTGATCGAAGACATTTTGAAGACATAATCAAAATGGTTTTTTTTTTTTGGAAATTTGCCAAATCCTGAGCGTTGTAAACACAATTTAAATGAGATTTAAAATTTTCAGGAGCATATTCATCTAGAGTAAACCATTTATAGGTAAATTAAACATCTCGGTCGCATTTATCATAAAACGTATAGTTCGCCTGTGTCTGATAATTCAATTTTCTTATGGCACTACATATATAAATTAAGCACAAATTCACTAACGTTCTTCTAATCAACTTTCTGAACTAAACTTTGAAATGAACGACTTTTATACTTGTTGCTAATAATATCGTGCACGAAGCAGACGATGGAATTTTTAACTGTTTTAGGTTTCGAAATCGAAAATTTCCTTCTAAACGTAGATTTAATTTAAAATTTCAAACAGTTATATGGTGCGTCCTGAGCTTTCTTCTGTAAGCGTTTGAGTTTCGTATTGAGTAAATCGATCAATAATTCAGAAAATTTATTCAATATATCATTCATTCTGTTATACTAGCTAAAGAAACATCTCTGAATTGCTACTTGTTTAGCAACTGTGAAGAAATGGAAAATGAAGAATCCGTATGACATTACCGGCGCGTATGGTCGCATGGTATACACATTTGCAGGAGTTAATAAAGTTTATCTGTCCAATGAATTATCTTGAACGACCTTCGGAATCGTTCTAATCTATTACTGTTATTGAATTGCAGCGCGCCTCTAAGTTAAATAAATTGAGTGAAAATCGAACTACAAACTATAGAAGGGTAGAAAAAATTAAGAACCTTTTAGACAACAGAGCAGACGTAGACTCGATACAATGTTTTTTTTTTTCATTATCGTTGTTTATGGAGAATAAGAATCGTTAAGGCCAACGCTGGTTCTATCGCAAATTTTGCATTCTAAATCGATCGTATAACTTTTTTTTATATATCGCAGGCAGCAAGTTTCATTTTCAGTTGCAACAAATGAGCTTTTCTTTCCAATTTAGTTAAGGAAGTACAAAGATTCAGATTTGTTGGGCTTAACTAAAAAAATTGGACATGTTGCAAGCTCTATATATTAAGGGCAGAGTATAGCATACAATAAATGAATAGGGGAAGACGTAGATATCAGACGAACTAGCAAAGAATTTAAGGTATTGTCTTCTTCTTCTTCTTCAAGACAACACTCTGCTGTGTCGAAAAGCATGAAAAGCATTGCATTTTGTTACTATATCTCAAGTGCATGGCAAGCAGTATGCTGTCAATAGACATTTTTAAGATGGAAAATGCTCCACAAGTAGTTTCAGTGAAATTGATGGGTGATGGGTGACGTATTGTTTTTTTTTTTTTTAACACTTTATTTCAAACTCGTTGAAATGTTTTCCCTTTCCAAACACATTTCTGAAAACAGAAATACTTTCAACTTCTTTGAAATATTTTTCTTATTTCTTTTCTATTTTTTATTTGGCTTTCAATTTTTGGAATTTATGTTTATTTCATATTTTTCTTCTCACATACATAAAATTTCTTCGGAAACACTCGTGCGAAATTTCAACTCTTTCGTCTTTAAACCACTTAACTGTGGCCCACCTATAAAAACAAAACACACAAAGGTACAACTAATTTCCATTTGAATAGCGTTAAATGTCACAGAACAGAAAGTATTGATGTAGAAAAGAACAACAGTCTAGAGACTAGTCTACCATTCATTTCATTAAACACGAGCCAAACCAAATGGATACAATAGAAAAAAAAAAGAAAAAAAAAAAAAATGCATTTTTGAATACAAATGAGAAACGGAAATTCTGTGTAATTTACAATAAAAAAAAAAAAGGATTTTTGAAAACAAAACAAATATAAACTCTGTCAAAACACACTATATGCAGCACAATAATCCATCAGAAAACAAAAGGAAAATATGAGTCATTGAAAGGATTGCACATAGAAAAACGATATATTAACATAAATGTCATGTTGTGGTTTCCTATTGTTCTTGAGGTTACTTCCTAAGTATCTAAAGAGCAAAAATATTGGTTTCATTAACCCATTTGACTAAAGTAGGGAAATCACGGCTTAGACATCTGATGAGAAGGACAATGCCAGGGTTGCGTTTTTAAGCTAAATTTACGAATATATCCGATAAATGAGTGACCGTCAATGCGGAACTTCAGCGCAGCAAACTTTTGTTTTACATCCAACTTAGAAAATTATCTATACAAAGTGTATTCAAAATTTTGTTGTCAAAAAATTGTGAACTAACCAAAGTATCATTAACGTATTATAAATGCAGTAATCCTGAGTCATTTGTGCGGGCGGTTACCTCTTTTCCATCCAACGTTTTATGGATGACTAGCATCTAATGTTTCCAAATTGATCTGGGAGCACAAACTCCCAGCGGTCGAAATAAATTGATTAAAAGCAAAAATCGACAGATCAACTAACAATGTTTCCATGTATATAGGACTATAAGAGGTCCAACGATTCCAAGCGCAGTTTTGCAACAATGCATGGAGAAAGGAAAAACAGTTCCAGAGAATAAAATGATTCACTCTTAATCGAGACACCGGGTGTACGAGATGTTGCCAGAAAGCTAATGTATGTTTCTTTTCAAAATAGTGCCATCCTGGTATTTATTTAGCTGCGATGTTATTGAAGAAAAAGGCGTAATACGACGTTATTACCGGTCACTAGTCATAAGAGGCAACAATGTGTTTTCTTGCCCTAGCTTTTGTGACTTTTATATCAAATTTGCTATTAGCCGCAATAAAACTTTTCAGTACAAATAAAACAGAAAATCTACAAAAATAGAAATCGCTTGTGATTCGCGAGGTTGCTGTGACTTTGCTCAGAGTACGGCTGTAAGTCACTATCTAAGTTTTCTCTCTCTCTCTCTCTCTCCCTCTCTCTCTCTCTCTCTATCTCTCTCTCTCTCTCTCTCTCTCTCTTTTTGCACAATTCCATAACTTTTCCATTTTTTTATTCTTACTTTTAATTATTGCAAAAGTATTTATTATAAAATGTCGTAGTTTATAAAATCACGAAACTTAGATTTCCATCATTGTTTTACAAAAACAAAGGTAGCATCACCTGAACAACTGTAACCTGTAAATTAATCGTCGAAATATTAAGACATTTTGTCCCATTTTGCGGTTGAAGGTTAGTGCCGCGAAAAAAAACCTAAGGATTCGTTTATAGTCATTCCATATTTGTACGTAATCCTACAAACTTATTGAGTAATTTGTTCGTACTAGATAAATAAAGAAATATTTTAATTTACTACAAAAGATAATAACTATATGGCGAATCAAATTTCTATGATTCCATACAATTGTTACGTCGACATAAAATTTGTGAATCAGGAAATATTATGTAACCCACGTCATGTAATACATTGTGTCCCAAAAGTGAGACCAATTTAATTTTTTTTTTTTCTTTTTTAAATCTTCTTTGTCGCCTTCAAAGTAATCAAAGTTAATAGTTTGGCCCGGCGGAAGGAATTCATAGTGCACGACACCACGTCAATCGAGGAAAATTACTAACATCACGTTGACTCTTGAGCGACTTTGATGCGGTTTTTTCAGTCTTCGCTTACCTTTTGGACGATATTTACTTGGCTGATTGCTCGTTTCTGGGTCACATGCATAAATTCAGGTCCTATCTCCCGTAGTAATACGTTTCACGGCCGCTTGATAGTCAGAAATCATCTCCTCACACACATTGAAAAAAACCGAAAAAATACTTTTTATGTCGTTTAAAACCATCTGCAGCTGAAACACTTACGACATTTATGAGGTGAAATTTAACACAGATTTTCGTCATAGTGCAGGATACATTAAGTTTTTGCGGACGTATGTAACAACCCAGACAGGCTTAGGATAGATCCACCTTTTTTTTGTACCGATCGATTTAGAACCGTTTTCTAAGCTTGTCTGTCCATCTGTTCGTCTGTTATCTGCCCAGGCATTCTTGTGTTCAACGTACAGGTCGCAATTTTTAACATATTTTGATAACATTTACGCACTGACGTGCTTTTGAAAATGATTCGGATCGATCCACTTTTTTGCCCTCTCCCCTCCATATAACGCCTAATTTTGTAAAGTTCTTATGTGGAAAAAATTGTGGTTTTCAAAATTTTACGGCAACAGTCACTCGGTAACCGTACCGAATTTGTACCACATATAAATCTACGTTTTCTATAACACCTCAGATAATGTAAACCCTTGTATGCCAATAAGGCCTAATTGTTAGTGTCGTATGATGAAAATTTATTCATGGTAGTAGTTTGACATAAAACTAAAGTAGACCAACTATGGACCATATCCTTGCATGAAAATAATGTGCAATTTTTAGTGTATTTAAAGTAAAACGAGGGACTAACTGCACTAAGCAAAGTGATGTATAGTAGAGCGACCTTGCCCGACTATAATTTTCTTATTTACTTTTTTAAAAGTCTCTTAATTCTTTTTTAATTCAAATTGCTTTTATATGCGTTCGTTAAACATTCAGCTGAGTCGCGTCAATAAATTCTATCTGCGAATTCACATTTGATTGCGAAGGATTTTCAAATCGTTGGTTGATTACGAACGAGTAAAACAAAAGATTATATAAATGAAAGAAAATTTCAATTCATGCATAAATTTTATTAAAAATACATAATTAAATGTTATACGCCAGGTTTGTAAGGCTAATTAATTCTCGCATACACTTGGGTTGCAAACGCATCTAAAGAAAGACATAAGCAGAAATAAAAAAACAGAATTTTAATACTAATGGCTTTCATCTTTTTTTTTTTCTGTTTTCCTTTCTATTCTCTATCTTTCTAACGACTGCAAATTATTCTTTCGGACAATACCCGACTTTACTGTATTTAGCCTCTAAATGGTATTCAAATAGTTTCTAATTAATCTAAAAATAAGCTGACACTAATACTAAGATTACATAAGATTTACGAAAACATTTACTTCTTTTTTTGTTTTTTTTTGCTTTTCTTAATTTCATTTACATGTTTTAAACACTATAACATAATGTAACACATTATTATTTTCGATTTCCCTAATCTCGCCGTGCTGATGCACATTAAGAATAAGCGAATTTACTTTTATATCTGACAACAGCTTTTTAAACTTCAGTAATGGGTTCCTACGCTTCGCATAACTGATGTTGTTCTATGCCACATGTGTTCCCCATAGAATTTATTACCCCGCAGTTTTGTTACACAAATTCCCGCAACTTTCAATTCACTTCAATGTTCATGCAATAAGTTTATCACACATGCGCAAGACGCATATTTAACGAGACTGCGTTCAGTTCGATGCGAAGCGCGGATTATTAAAGTCGACAATTGCGTTGGCTGCGTTTCTTGTTTTTTGTTTAGCATGTTAACCTAACATGTTTGGATCTTGTTGTTGCCCTCCCGCTCCACCTTCTTTCGCCGGAACATTGCTATTCGCCGCGCGATTTGATTCAAAGCAAGAAAATTTCTTTCGTACTTCCTTAACAGCACTTTCGCGTTTCGCATTCTCATATATATTTATCAGGTCGTTAATTAATTCAAAGTTCTCTTCTTCTAACTTAACTGACGAGAAGATTGCATTGTCTTTATTAATCGCTGATATAAAAGTAGCTTTATTCCAGATGTGGCGGGCATATCTGGCGACCAGAAAATGTGTGCTTGATAAACATTTAAATAGGGTGATGAAAAGACGTTCTTGAATGGTTTTAATAGGTGGTAGAATAATTACACTAAGTATTTCATCAATTTCAACTAAAAACATGGCTTCCTTTTGCGCATGGCTTCTCGGCCATATATTTAAAAGGCCCTTTATAAATGGCTCAGCGAGCAATGGATCCTTTATAAGAAATTGTAGAACACAATAGCTTAACTTCTCATGATAAAGTGATAAAGATTTCAATTTGTGCATCGGCAGCAATACCTTGAACAGAAAACGTTTATATTCGATCTTGAGCGGTACAGCAAAACCTTTAACTATGCTCGCGAGAACCTCTAGCAATTCCCCTACGCCACTAAAACGCTTTGTTTCGTAAATGAATGTTAGGAGTACAAATACGATATGTTTTTTTATGAATTCTCGTAAATTTACGCAATTACTGTAAATACGATGTAAAACATTTTTTAATGCAACACGTTCACGTTCATCTTCCGAATCAAATAATTCCAATAGTTCGCTGATAAACTTCTCATCAATAAAATTTTCAGCAATATTTCCGCGAAAAGCTTTTGAATACAGAAAAGAGGAGAAAACATCGTAAACCAATTGCAGACTAGGCCAGGCAGAGTCGATTATCGGAAAGTTCACGTCATTGTCGAAATCCTTGTAATCTTGCGGAGGCAATGTACGAAATATATTACAAGAAACCATATTTATTATTTCCGGATATACAGTTTCCGTAAGCACACCACGGGCACGTGTTATATAGATCGATAATTCACTCAGGGTGTCATATTTGATAAGTTTGGCCCTCCATTCAGTTATAGGCTCGACGAAGTTCAACGGAGTGCAACATTGACGTAATTTTCGTATTAATAATTGCTCTTGTTTAATTGCGGACTGTTTATACTTTAGTGGTGGCAGTCTTTCCAATGCGTCGGCCTTCGAATTTCTGTATCGGATGAAAGTTTGCTTTGTTTTAATTTTCTTGCTTAGCGAACATAAATTATAGGGATCGATTTCATCAAGGAATACTTTTTCCAATTTTTTTTCTTCTCCTTGTATTTCTATTTCTCTCTGTTCTTGGGGTTGTCGCTGTGGATCCTGTTGTTCAAGTGGCTGCTGCTGTTCTAGTTGGTGCTGTTGCAGTTGCTGTTCAATCTGCCCTTGGTCTTCTTCTTGTTGATCTTGATGACGCTTTTGCAATTCCCTTTCTTCTTCCGGTTGCTTCTGCTCTTGCAGACCTACTTGTTTTTCTTGTTGTAAGTGTTGCGCCTGTTCTTCCGGTTGTTGTTTTCTCAATTCTCTTTGCGATTGCTGCTGTTCCTGTGTTTGTTTTTCTTCCTGCTTTTTTGCCTTTTGCTGGTGTTGCTGGACTTCGGACTCTTGTCTTTCTACTATTCCCCGCGGTAGCTTTGGAAATTCTATTTGTTCTTCTAGCTGTTGCAATAGCTGTCTTAGCTTTTGTTGTTTATATTGCTCTTCTTCTTCTAGTTGTGCTTGTTGTAAGTGCTTTTGCAACACTTGTGGGATTCTCTGTTGCTCTTGCGGTTGTTCTTTCCTCTGTTCTTGTATCTGTTGTTGTTGCTCCATTTGATCTTGTTCTACTTGATTTTGTTGGTATTGTACCCATTGCTGGAGAGCGTGCTGTCGCAGTTGTTCGTCTTGATCTTGTGGCATTTTTTGTTGCCCCTGTAGTTCTTCTTCTTTCTGCTCACATGCTTGTTGTTGTTGCTGCTTTTCTTTGTGATGTAATTGCTCCTGGTAGTATTGTCCTGATCGCTTTTGCAATCCTTGTAGTTGTCGTTCACGCTGCTCCTCCTTCATCTGCTCCTGTTGTTGTAATGGTTCTTGTTGATATTGTTGCATTTCTCGCTCTTCTTGTCCTCTTCTTTCGTCGTCTTCTTGCTTTTCCTGTACATGTTCGTGTTGATGTATTTGCTGCTGCTGTTGCGGGTTTTGTTGTTCTAATAATTGCTGCTGGTATTGTTCTGAATGCTCTGGCTGTCCTTGTTTTTGCTGTTGAGTCTCTTCATGTAGTTGTTGTTGTTGTTCTTCTTCTTGTTCTCTTTGCTGTTGTCCCATCTGCTCCGCTTGTTGTTGTTCCAGGTTTTGTTGGTGTTGCCCGCCGTCTTGCCGCTGCTGCATCTGTGCTTGTTGCACTGCTTGACCTCTTCTTGCCAATTCTTCAATTTCACTTTGTATTAATTCAGAAAACAACCCGGGATTCATTCTTTGAAATTTAATTAACACAGCACGGGAGAGTAATAAAATAGTCTTATTCCAGTAATGTTTGCTGATGTCATTCACAGCCGGTACTATAAGAGGCATAATGTCATCACAGTTTTGCATAATCAGATTGACGACATATTTGTTGCGGCAGAAATTAAGAGCATGCTTAGCAACCTGGTAATGCGGACTGGATACACATTTGGATATTTGACGAAAAAGATGTTTCTGGACTCTATAAAAATCCAATAAGCTAATCTCTTCGATCATTACCTCAATTTCGTTCAAATAAATTGTTTCCTTTCTTGCGCTGCTCTTCGGCCATATCCTTAAGAGGCCGCGTATTACCGGCCTGCAAAGCAAAGGCTCCTTTTTGATTAAAGGCATCATACAAGCGCTAAGTTGTTCATAAAATGATGGTAAGTTTTCTTTTTTATGTAGCGGTACCAACACTTTAATCATAAATTCTTTGTACTCAAACTTCAGTGGCACGGCGAAGCCGATAATTAAACTTTCCATAAAATTTAATATCTCATTAATGCCGTTCAGATGCTCGGTTCCATTGATAAAACCTATAAGTACATATTTGACTTCCCGTTTTATTGTTTCTCGTAAACTCACACATCTATTGTAAATGCGATGTAAAATAATTTTCAAAAGTTGACGCTCCACTCTATTTACGGAATCAAATAATTTTAGTAACTGTATGATGAACTTTTCATTAATATAAGGTACGGCGAAGAACGATTGAAAATCTTGCGATTCTAGGAAACTAAGGAACACCTCGTACACTAGGTTTAAATGTGTCCAGGATT
Source organism: Glossina pallidipes (assembly GCA_000688715.1). Classification (NCBI taxonomy): domain Eukaryota; kingdom Metazoa; phylum Arthropoda; class Insecta; order Diptera; family Glossinidae; genus Glossina; species Glossina pallidipes. The sequence continues at coordinate 2,890,381 of KK499773.1, read as the reverse complement.
TTTCAAAAATAATCTCTTTCGCATCGACATCTGCAAATTCATGGGGGGGCAACGTATGAAATATATTGCAAGCAAACATATCAACAATTTCAGGATATATCGCATCGGTAAGCACATTGCGCCCATAGCTTAAGTAGTGTATTATGTTTTTAAGGGCATTGCATTTAATTTTTTTGCCTTCCGAGTCAATATCAGGAGTCTCAAAATGAAATAATACACAGCACTGACGTAATTTGCTTATAAACACTGCTTCTTGTTGGCGAGGATTCATATTGGGATTCAGATATGGCAGCGGTTTTAATTCTTCATTGTCTGAATGCAAATAACGTGACTGACCTTGAGGTTTTTTAATTTTCTTCATAGGAGAAAACCTTTCGAACGGATCATTTCGTTTAAAATTTTCCCTTGACACCATTTTCAACAAACAAACTTGAACGAGTATAGAAATGTTTCGCAAAATTTATTAATTAGAAGACGCCTTACTTCGCATCTGTTGTCTATTTATTATATTTAATAATTTTAATTCTTTTTCTTGTTGCTGTAATATTTAGACCTTATGTTAGTTAATATGAAGTTGCTTCTAAGCGAGTATTGAACGAATTGTTAAGAATTTTTTTTTTTTTTTTATGATAAATCAGGGAAGCAATTTAGAGGTTATGGTTCCTTTCGCTTTGTTTTATTTACAGATATTACATACGAAGCCGCCATTTTATTACAGTGCGAAATTTGACATTCTCTATGAGCGCCTTAATAGTCAGCACAAGTTCACGATCATTGCGATTGTAACAATGAAAAAACCTCCACGCCTGCATATAATGTTTGCTAATGAAAATGATGTTATGAAGAAGAACGAGAAAAATTAACATTGAAATGATTTCTTACAAAATCAACTTTCCAAACTCTCCATGACATATTAGATAAATATAAAATCGGAAAGAGAGAAGGAAGGGAGAAGAAAGGAGAAGAAATTTCAGATCACATTTTCGGCCCAAGTCATATTTCTCTATAGGTAATTTTTTATTCCTTTTAGAATATTATTTGAGTTAACGAAGGTTATCGAAAATTCGTTCTGAAATATATATATATATATATATATATATATATACTTCGTTCTACTTGAATCGATAAAAGAATAATTTTCCAATAAAGCATATAAGCAGTTTTTTTCATTTAACCATTTTCTGTACGTCTTGGAATTAACAATGTTTTCTATTCAAGCATGAAAAATGCTTGACTATATACTAAACGCTAAACTAGTGTCGACCGCTAATTACATGTTTTGATCATCTCTAAGGCATTCGAACGCGATAACTCGTTTAATTTTGAAGCAAATTTAATTGAGATTTTTCTCTCGCTCTCTCAAATTTTTTTCTCTCGTTTGCTTTCTTTTCTCTTTTTCTTTGCTTTTATCAAAAACGATTGACATTCAGGGATTCGCATGATTTTAAGGAGTGACAATACACAACACATGTCTAAATCTCTGAAATACTTTTTTCCAAAGCTATTTAGTCCTTCAATCAATTCTGGTGATTCTTGAGGATCAGTGCACAAATTTTGCATTAATTTCCCTTAAAAAAAGTACCTTTTGTTCAATCAATGCCTTAATATTTGTCTTCTTATTATATTACATGGTTTGCATAATGTATGCGATCTTGTAGATTGTATTTTGCATTTTTTTGATTTTCATTTCGTTATTAATTTCTATGATTAATTTGATGATCTTAAGGAAGCTGACCTTATACGCACGAATTTTTTTCTTCTTTCTTTCAGATGATATTATATTCATTTTGGAAGAACAGTTTTCCTTGGTTTTTATTACATTTGAACCATTTGCAATACCACTCTGTATGCAAGAATTTTGAACAGTTTTGTCAAATCAGACGTCGATATCTTCATTCGCACAGGCAGATGGACAGTCAGATGGCCAAACACCGGGGCAGACCTGCTTTGATCGATCTAGAACTTAATTCTGATTAAGAATATATATATATATATATATATATATATACTTAACAGGGCCTCTGGAGCTTTCTTTTGTTTATCGCAAATGGTTTGACGAAACAACAAACAACGACGCTGAACTGTCATCTTTTGAAAGCAAAATTACCACTACAATTGACATTTGAATCATCATAAGTTATAATAACCTATGCAATCAAAGTATTCGGCAAGAATGATGGGAATAACTATCTTCGTCAGAATAACAATTTGCAAAAGGCAACGAACTTTCCCATAAATAACCAAACGGTGTTGTTTTCAAATTTTTATGTTTATTGTAACCAGACTCCCCCTTCACTATATATAGGTCATATATATGTTACACATATATTTTTTAATGAACATCATTAGATTAACCCATTTAATGGCATCTGTCCGTCTATCTGTTTTTCCTTTTGTTCTTTTGCTCAAGCTACAACTTTCGTAACAAGACAATCGACAGATGCATTTTAGCCCAAGTACAAGCCCTATTGAAAACATATTGATTCAGATCATTTTAACGATTTTTACCCATACAAAGTCCTGCTTCGAAAAATTTGTTATACGAAAGACGATTTGCGATTTTTGATATTTCTCGACAAAAATCATTGAAAACTATAATTCCTTTTCACATGAAGCCCACTGTGCAACTACGATTTTTAGTATAATTTATGAGCTTCCAAACTTGATATGCAACAATCGACTAAGGCAATCTGGATCGAGTTGAAGTTTTTCATTTCTATTATTAAACCTCTTTCAGCGTAAACAGGAGCGGATGGACAGACTTTACTGAATCGTCTTACAATTGGACTTTTGTGAAGAAGATACACAATTCATCGAGTTTTAGTTTCCTGTTATTACAATCAAACTGACAAATACATTAGAAATTTATCTATTAGTAGACGATTAAAGAAAGAAAAAAAGTTGCAAAACTTCGACACTCGATTTCCTGTAAATTAAACGTGAAAAATACGACGCGTGTTCAAAAAGAAAAAGATGGCTTGGCTTTAAGCTCTTTCGACCAAGCGGCCTTTATCTCCCTAATCGAATATGTGAAGTCAACGACATTTGAAGAGTTATCCTGGTTTTTTTGAACGCACCTCCTATTTTCGCCCCCAGACTTTACTTACTTTAAAGTTAAAGCACTCAACCAAGCAATAATGTTTTTTAAGTTTTGTTAACATTTAGTAACATTTTGCTCAGTGTCTCACCAATTGTTAGTCTACTTGTGAGTAGACTAAATACACCCACAACGTTGATCTCAAAATTTCTACAGGAGATAAATGTGTTAGTTAGTGAAAGGGCGAAGAAATTATGATTGGCGTCGGGCCATGGGAGAATATACTTCAGATCATTTGGTGATTGAAAAATGCAATAACGAACTTCCTCTGCATTACTAACTGGTACACATAAATATAGCTTTTCTTCTTTAATTCTCAAAGGTATTTAATTTTTTGCAAATGGATTTCTTATAATATAATAACATCTAGGAAATACATACACATACATAAATACGTAATACATAACTTTTGCCTTCTTTTACTCAATATTTTTTGCTTGATATGATGATAACTGCAGCAGTTGTAATGTTTTTCTCAAACTATAGATATAAATAGATTTACCAGATTTCAATATATAAACGCAAAAATAAATAATAATAATAATAATAATAATAATAATAATAATAATAATAATAGAATTACTCTTTAAAAATGCATAGCTTTCGGAAATTAACATTTACACTCTAGATTATAAAATAATTAGGAAAATATTTCAATCTTTAATAGCTAACGACAATATTTACGTTTCTTAACAGCACAATACGTAACACATTTTATTTTTAAATAATAGCAAAGTAAAGTATGAAAAAAAAACTATATCGAAATGTTATTGAAAGCTATTTTTTTAAGAAATATGCGTAGTTTGTGTGACTGAATGATTAGATTCTTTAGAGTTCAGTTTTTAAAATTTCTGGACATTTTTTCTATTTGCAGCGATTTACTGTTAATAAGGGTTCCTTTTTTACCTTATTGCAGATCTCTTATCGTTTCAAGACATACAAAATGTGTTGCAAGTTTTTTCCGTTACTTTGAAGATTTCATAGACTTTACGCAATTCATTTGTTTTCACTTTCGAACTACGGCTTATGCATTTTTATTGGGATTAAGTTAACTATGTTGGATCGTTTGTATTAATATCCGCATACGAGATCATCTTCGCATTAATATCATTAATTCTATTTTTGTTGCTAAAGGTCGTCGTCATCATCTTCCTCTTCTTCTTCTTCATCTTCTTCTTCTGCTTCTTCTTCTTCATCGTATTCTTCTTCTTCGTCGTATTCTTGTTCCTCTTCTTGATGTTTTTCCCGTTCTTCCTCACCTTGTTGCTCCTCTTGCTGTTGTTGTTGGTCATGTTGAAATTGTTGTCCTTCCTTCTCTACGGATTGATTTTGTTCCGCATCTTCCTCAACTTTCGACTGCACGACACTGGTGTTAGCAATTTCCGAAAATACGGTATCGACACTATCACTACTACTTGTTGTATCATCAAGTGGTGCCAATGAAAGTTTTGGACCGCCCTTTGTAGTATACTGTGACATAAATCTCGTTCGCGATTCTTGAATGTCGCGTGCAAGTTGCCTTTCCGTATATTCGGCTAGTAACTCTTCAAATAATGCTGAATTCATTTGAATGAATGACGGTGGCGCTGTCGGAGACGCCCGACCTTCATCGTTATTTGCATTCTCCATGTCGGCATTGCCTGCTGCTCGATGTAACGCCTTCCATAGTTCTTTGTGATCTTGATAAGTTAATTGATAAAATGAGTATCCAACCCATTGTAGATATTCTTTTAAAACATCCATAGCTAACCATACAATAAATTCATTCCAATGCGTCTTAGTACATTGATACAAAGCCGGTACAATTATAGGAAGTATGCAGACATTGCTTTGCTCAACTAAAGCGCGAACATGAGGACTTCTCAAGATTCGGAGAGCATTTTTAGAAACCAACATATGTGGACTGTTTGCACATTTACCCAAGTGACGAAACAGAATCTTTTGTATGCCTTGAAACTCCCTTAATTCAATAAGTTGAAGTATAGTATCAATTTCTTCCAAAAAGATTACCTGCTTCTCTGTTGAGTTTCGTGGCCAAAACAGCAGTAATTGCTTGATTATGTTCTCTGTGAGTACTGAGAATTTTTTAATAAACAAAACAACACAACTGGATAGATTAATATGGTATATGCATAAGAGAGGGTTAATATGCAAAGGTAGCAACACTCTCATTAAAAGTTCAAAGTATTCGTACTTAAGAGTTGATTCGAATTCCATAATAACTAATTGGAAAATTTGTAATAACTCGGATATGCCATTAAATTCTTTCCCTTCGTATATATGAGCTAAGAATGTGTCGACGATGGTTTTTCTAATAAATTGGCGGCGTGTGGGACATTTTTTGAAAATACGTGATAGAACATTGGCTAACGTGTAACGTTCAGGTTCAATTTCCGTATCGAATAGTCGAATAAGTTTCATAAGAAATTTCTCATCCATGTAAACTTGGGCGTAAGCTTTTTCGAAACCTGAATGATGTACGAAACAATAAAAGACTTCATACACGAGCATTAAATGTTCCCAGCAAACTTCTTCAACGCTAACATTATCTTTACGTTCACCTTCGTTCCGTTGGTGAGGCGGCAACGGATGAAATATATTCGCTGAAATCATGCCCAATACTTCATAAAACATACCTTCAGTAAGTATGCCTTTAGCGTTCGCTAAATAGACGGCTAAGTTACTAAGGACGCCCGTTTTAATGGCTTTACCTCCAATATCAGCAAAAGGATCCATAAAATTAAATAGTACACGGCCCTGTTTTAGTTTACGTGCAAATAATGTTCGTTCACGGAAAGCGGAACGTATTGGATTCAATGGCCGCTGTGGTCGTAGATGAGGATCCTCACTGAATCCGTTTCCATAACGTTGTGCGGGTAATTTATTTTTCTTTCTTTTCATTGGCGAACGCCTTTCAATCGGATGTTCTTCAATAATACGTAAGTCAATCATATCCATCACATCGTCGAACTTTTTTGTTTCATCCAAGTTCACCATATTCTTATATATGCTAAGATTTATTTATTATATATATTAAGATCGAATTTATTTCAGCTTTTCCTGTAAGCACTTTCTTCCTTTAATAAATAATTTCGACTTCTTAGATGAGGTTTTTGAGCGATAACGTAATAACTGTAATTAATTTTAGTTAGACAAAAAAAAAAAAAACTCTTTTTATTTCACTGTAGCAAAAATCGTAAACGTAATAGAAGGACGGCGATAAACATAAAATGTGGTGTGAAGAGAAAAGTTCTTCGCATCTTCTTTTATGTATTGTTTCCAAGCCCTCGTATTGCTGCGGTAATTATTTTTACTGTTATAGTTTTTTCAACTTTTACTGCTTCATAACATTTTTTCATTCTTTACACTCACTTTTGAATGGTATTTTAGTTTTATCCGACTTTATGTAACGATCAATAGATTTTCATTGCATATCGATTGCCGTAGTGATCGTAGAACTGATTTGACATGTATAAAGAAAAATGAGCCACATAATCCGCTACATTGTTCTTAAGTCAATTCATGCGCTCACTATTTTCTTCTACTCCGCGTTAAAAGGAATAGATTAGAATAAATTTGTCAGAATTTACGATTGGAGCTAATTAATACCGTACCATTGTCGCATATGCTGCCTGCAATGAATTGAATCGTTGTTCCAATTCACTAGCGCATTCATTTAGAAAGTTACATCAGAAACATATATGTACAATATTCATGCTGAGTTGGATAAGTTAACGGACTGAGCCTATCTATAAAGAACATATTGAACTGTGGACCGTTATTGGTCCGTAATAATTTCAAAACTATTATGGAGAGAGAGAGAGAGAGAGAGAGAGAGAGAAAGAGAGAGAGAACAGAGACAGGTGAAAAAGACATAGAGCCAGAAAGAGAGACAGAGAGAGAAAGCGAGAGATAGATAAAGAGAAAGAAAGAGAGAGAGAGAGAGAGAGAGAGAGAGAGATAAAGAGAGAAAGAGAGAGAGAGAGAGAGAGAAAGAGAAAGAGAGTGAGAAAGAGAGTGAGAGAGAGTAAAAGCATACCTACACTAGGGTTGTTTTGAACATTGCCTTTCAATAATTGAGAAACAATTCCGTCCGTCCGACTTTTATTAGTTATTGCGCGCTCCTACAACTGAAACTTTTGCTTTTATCTTGAACAAAAGTTTAAAATTTTACGGTGTTGCCTCCAAGTTCTTATGTTATTGCTAAATATCCGAAACAGTCGAAGGTTCCTTAAAACTATCCTTTGTTATTGGAGTTATATAGCAGAAATTGATTGGATGTAGATTACAAAAAATAAAACTTCATTTTCAATGGGTTTTACGTGGTTTACGATTTGTATCCACCAGCTTTTAGATTTTTATTGCATTGCTTGAGACACGGCATATCCAAGATTCGCCTTAAGCGATATGTACATTTTCAACTTGTTTTTGAAATTTATATGTATATATATGTATACAGATATAGTTTATATTTAGGTATAGTTTCTCTTATAGACAGTTCCATATCAATCTTTGTTTACATTCCACTTTTTCTTTTGCCATGTTCTTGACCATAATTCGTCGTCTTGTTGCGTTCTCAGTATTTTAGATTAATAACCCACTAAAAACCTACAAAAATTTCCCCTTTCCAAAGGTAACACGTAGCCGCAATATTCTCTTGTCTAAGGCGTGTCTCTCATTCGATTGTAGCATCGAGCAGGAACTGTGATAAAATGAAAAACAAAATCTGTAAGAGATATGGTGTGAGAAATGAAAGGAAATAGAAATGAGACGCTTCCATGAAAAAAGTCTGCATAAGTCTCCAATGATATGTTGCAGCGAAGAGCAGAGTTCTTTTATTCCGTTTGCAGCACTCGAATGTTGAGGCTTTAGAAACCATGTAAAGGACATAAGCAAAGTCTTGATTTCGTTCAATCCTCAGAGTAAAATTCTCAGAGAATATACTTTTCGGCATCGTAATAACTATATACTGAAAATTGGCATAACCAAATCAAGTTTTTGTTTATATTCAAATATTATTTGCAGCATTACTTCTTACCCTTAAATTTTGAAGTGCCTCCTCGTAAAACCAAATTGGACTTAAGATAGATCCACCGTTCTTTTTAAGCCTGGCTGTCAGTCTGCCTGTCTTGTTTTCTTATGTTCAACCTATAACTCGTAGTTTTTGAGATATTTTGATAACATTTTGTACACAGGCTTATTTTGATTCAAGAAAAAACGTTATTGAAAATAATTCCTATGGGACCACTTTTTCGACCCCGTCTCATATAATATATAACATCTATGCATTAAACGAAGTGCTGTAAGGTATTTAATGGAACCATGGCCCACTATAACGCTTGCTTTACTCGCCTCCTTTTTAAATAATACCCCCTAAATTAGAACAAATATTTTTTAGATCTAGGAAGATAAAAATTGTGGAAACTTTACACAACTATTTCCTTCGAAAGAACGAACATTAACGAGGTTGCTAGCTTGAAAGTTTATTAGGTATGTATAAAATAGAAATATACAAAAGATTTTCATCAATGTTCGATTAAAGACATCTACAGTTTTTGCTCAGTTGCTTTCTTTCTCTTTCAAAACTCTATTCCCCAAACAAATTCTTTTCAACAAAATACTGTAAAATGAATGAAATCTATTATAAGTATATATATACATATATATATGTTTTTACGCTGTCCTTGTTGGTGTTCTCGCAGTTCTTGCCGCTCCCTTGCGTGTTGTTCTTCCTCAGTCTCTTGCTACTTTCATTCGCTGGTTAGTATACATCTCTTCCAGAGTTTCATACGATCTTTGGATGATAATTTGGCAGTTGAATCATGAAAAGATTGCAGTAAGTCTGCCAAGTATTCGAAAATGCTGATATTGTGGGTCTTCAAATGCCAGCACATCTTACCAGCACTGTATAAGGCTGAGATTAAATCAGGTAAATCGAAGAAATTTCTTTTGTAAACCAAAGCAACGATGGCTTTATTTTTCCATAAGGACAGAGCACGCTTCGAAACTTGAAATTGCGGATGGGCTAAACTTTCATGCAATCGTTGAAGGAGATTGTGTTGGATTTTAAAGAATTTTGGAAAATGAATGCGCTCAAGTATCATCTCGATTTCATCTAAGAACATTATCTCCTTTTCCGTACAAGTTTTCGGCCAATAAATTAAAATCTCATTTATTAAAGACTCACGAAAATATGAATATTTTTTTATGTATCCGATGATGCAATTTGTCAATTTCTTGTAGTATAATATGAAATACTCGCATTTGTGTAAAGGGAGCAGCACCGTCCACAAAATATCATAATATTCGTCTTCAATCGATACACCACATCCCTCAATTATTCCTACCATCATTTGCAATAGTTGAGGTATGCCGTTGCAATATCGTCCTTCGTATATGAAGCTTAAAAAAATATAGCATATTTCTTTTCTAATAAATTGTTGGACGTCGGGAAATTGATTGTAAATTGCAACTAAAATTTTTCTTACAGCAACACGTTCCCGTTTATCTTCGGAAGATAATAAATGAAAAAGTTGCGATAAATATCTCTTGTTAATTAAATATTGAGCGTTAATCGGGACAAACCCGGAATGATATAAGAAAATATGAAACACCTGATATACTACGCTTAAGTGCGGCCAAGCGACGTCTTCAACTAAGCCATCTTCTTTGCGTTCATCTTCCGTAAGTTCAACTGAAGGCAATGAATAGAACAAATTGCAAGAGACCATACCGATTATTTCCTGATGTATAGCTGCTGACAATGTATCCCGAATTTGTATTAGATAATCCATTATGTCTCGAAGGATCATATATTTGAGTTGTTTACCCTCGACATCGGCATCGGGGTTATCGAAATCATATAAGACGCGACATTGCTGTAACTTTTGTACAAATAAAGTTTCTTGATCTTTAAACAGTTTCTTGGGATCCAATTTTTCCAATTGTTCCAGCTGATCATTCATGTTCGTCACCTTACCATAACGTGACTTACACCAAACGTTCTTTTTTCGTTTAACTGGTGAACGGGTTTCCGGCAGAGATGATCTATAAACATTTCTTGAATATGCCATTTATGTCGATACACTTAGAGGCTTATTCCGATTTATTTGCAAGTTGATCCAAATTCTAAACACACAGCCTTGGTCTCAAAATTTGATTTCACTGATGTGCGAAAACAGAAAAATAAATCAAGATTACATTTTTTCTTTCTCGTTTCCTCTGTTTTCTTCTTCCTCTTGTAAACTTCTTCAACAGATGTTTCGTTGTGCTGCGTGGAAGAAGTTCAATACGAGCTGTCGTAATGATTGTTCTAAGTTCTTCTATGAAAAATACGTGATTGAGTCCCAGGAACTTGTGCAATGGGTAGAAAGTGATTGCTTGCGTAATGCCCGATAAAGAACTTCGAAAGACATGCAGATGGTATACGTAGGCCATAACCTGTATGAGAAAAAAATAGAAAAATAAATATAAGAATTGTATTACGCGAAATGTTGTAGGGTCGTTAATAACCTCTATTGGCCGACAATAACTTTTTTATTTCTTTTATATTAATTTCTTTTTTTTTGAGGAAAATAACTGTTGAGTGTCTAACAAGTAGAGTCAACAATGGAAGTTAAATCAAATCAACACAATGGTCTGAACAAGACCACTTTTAAATTGATGGATGATTCCAAAAAAATATAAATAGAAATACAGGAGTGCGTCGAGGAGATTGAAGATATCTCCAAGCAAAGTGTTGGAAGAACCATTTCAATCAATGAACCATTGAAAAGATCCTGTTTTAAATTTCTCCTTTATATTGATTGAACTGACAATAGAAATGTAGTTCCATAATATCTGTATAGCTATCAACTTAATTCCTACCTTAACACTTAGTGGGTGATTCGGAAAAAGATTTAGTTTCTTTGGTCAAAAGAAAATTCATCAAATCTCACGAGTTGTCATTCGGGGGTTTACTTCAATTAATGTCGTTATATTGTCCTTATCAGCTCCTAGTGGTCTTTTAGGATGTGATGCAAAAGCACCGAATCGAAAGTTTCCAAAGCAAATGTGGCAACGGCTTTCTGTCCATTACTGTCGTGCTTAAATCTCATTTTTATCTTTTCGCTAGTAAAAGAAGTAAAGTAAACCGAAAATCCTGCCTTCGACTTTTCATACTTGGTTGGGCACGAAATGAAAACTTCTGCGCAAATTCAAACAAAATTTTTCCTACACAAGGATTACGATATCAGCTATCAAATATATGAAGACAATGCGACTTAAATGCGAACTTGGCTGTGAGCAAATGTAATCAAGTTCACTGTTGCGAAAAAAGAATTAATTGACTTTCCGAACAACCTAACAATTTTATAGACTTCTAGAGAGAGAGAGACTAGCTCTTAAAAATAGTTTAGCTAATACACGCGAAGAGAGAAGAACTGAGATAATTTTTCAGTACCGCTGTATCCTGTGATGTTCAGTTAGATCTTGTTATTATGTATATCGTATATGGTTAGCTGCGTGTGCTAGTGTACTAGTTTTGTTACTCTATATGTAGCATATACAAATTCGTAGCATAGGCTACTCGAATGCGTTCCTTACGAGCATAAATCTTGGAGCCGACTAAAGAAAGCTTACTGTCTGTTTCTTCTTAAGGCACCAAGGATTTTAAAAGTCAAGATAAAAATCTATAAAAAGAAAAGAATCATTTTTCCGAATTACCTGCAAGCTAAATAGAATATTGATCTGAAATATTGCAAGAGTACTTGTAAGGCAAAAAAGGGATCCAAGTGCAATGATTTATAAGAGCCTGCCTAAAAGTCCGTTCTTCACGGACATGTGTGATGCCTCATCTTTGTTTATGAACACTACTATTTAATGAAAGGCTTGAAAACATATAAAATTATTACATATATGCGAAGCTCTCCACATAATTTTCCGCTGAATAATAAGAAACAGGTGTACATTGTAAATATGTAAGAGAGAAGACTACCATAAGCTTTGTACTACGACGAAACTCTTTAGACTGCAAGTCATGCAATAAAAAGTTCAAAACTACGGGATATCAAGCTTAAAATAGGGTGTGAAACACCAACAAATACTCTCTTATTACCTTTAGGTCGAAATCGTCATAAAAAGGGGAATTTTCTATATATTACTTATTGTTCGGATTGAATCTTCGATGTCCCCCATACTAAACCAATAAAAAAGAGCTGAAGAGTATTTCGCGAATTGTACTTTTCTCAGTTAGTTCATAGATTTCTTTTCCACTAATCCTCTGATTATATTCACGCTAGGTATCGCGCGAGGAAACGCATAATGAAGCAAAAAGTTTATATATAGTAGCGTTTAGTTCTTGCTCTCTCTCTCCACTGACAAGCAAAAAACAGGCAGAGAAAGGCATATCGTATCCTTTCAGAATCTTATTCGATCTGTGGGATGCCTAGTGCGCCCTCTCCCGCTGTTGAATATCGCATTGCTTTAGTTGCTTCGAAAGGTAAGTGTATATAAGTAACTACGTCTGATATATGAATTTTGGTCTCACATTTTTTGATTTGTTTACCTCTTACCATCGTTTCTAAAATCTTTTGTTTTTTTTTTTTTTTTTTTTAAGATAATGTTTATAGAATTTATTAGAAGTACATAATACATTGTTTTTTTTTTTTTTTTGATAAATATGCGAAAATAATTGAGTTTTTAACTATGGAACATCTATGCGAACGTACAAAGAGTAGATAAAAAATGCAAATAGCAATCAAAGTGAATTTTTCATCTTTTCATTCTACTTCGTTTTCTACTTTTCGACAATTTTTTTTTTCTACATATATTTTCTTTTTAATGGTTTACTTGATTAAATAATACACCAGTAAATATACTAATAATAAACCTCCTAAGCCTCAAGAAAGCTTACATTACTTACGCTTCTAAGAGGCTGAGAAATGACTTTTGTTTCACGTAATAATTACAAATAAACTGTTTTTTCCTTTTCTCAATAACAATATTTTCGTTTCTTAACAGTGCTCCATAGTAAACATTTTTTATTTTAAGAGTGAAGAACGCACACGAAAACAATAATTAACGGAAAGTAATGATGAGAAAGACTACAATAAACTACATTAAGTATTATTTTGGAAAATCGCGTGATTGAGTGATTCATTCGTTTAAATAGAATTTTATTGGGAGTTTGGGTTTGGCTGAAGGCTGAAGGTGATATTTATATCATTAGTGAGACTTGTGTTCTTGCTTTGGGGATCGACGAATGGAAAATTTTTCTCTGAGAATTGTATCCTATTTTTGATGTTGCTGCGCTGTGTTTACTTTTGCTGTTGCTTTGTTTGCTGCTGCTGTCGATGCTATTTTGCTTGTTGCTGTTGCTGTTGTTGCTTTTGCCCTTGGCTTTGATGCATTTATTTTACTCTTTGCCGCATTCGATGATGATGCTAGCGTTGTTTTTGCTGTTGCGTTCTTTTTTGTTGCCGTCGTTGTGCTTGCAGCTACTTCTGTCGTATTTCCTGTCGATTTTGCCATATATGTTGTTGATGTCACTTTTGTCACAGTTGCTTTTGTCCCTGTGATTGTTGTTGTTATTGCCTTTCCTGCTGTTGCCGTTTTCGCGCCTATCATTTTCTCTGGTGTCTTTGCGCTTGCCCTTGCTGTGATTGATTCTGCCAAACTTGATGTACTTGCGGACGTTGTCATCAGGGTTGGCACGACTCCTGTCGCTTTTGCTGTTGTTGTTACAGCTTTTGGATTTGTTTGTGTCCTCTTTGTCCCAATTTCTCTTCTAGTAAACGTAGCTTCTGTTGTCTTTGCTGTAATGGCATTAGTGGTTTTTGCTCGCGCTGTTGTTGTTACCATTTCAGTGTTTGCACGTACAATAGTTGCTGAACTTTTTGCTGTTGCTACTGTTGCTTTTGTCAGTGATGACCTCCCCTTCGTTTGTGTTGTGTTTGTTGTCGTCGTGTTTGTAGCTGTGATTGCAGCTTCCTTTGCCGATGCTACTTTTGCTGGTTGGCCTGATCCTAGCGACAACAGTCGCCGTATCCTTTCTCGGTGTAATACGTGATGTTTTGTGGTTTGCCGTTCCTGTGCATGTTCCTGCTGCACATGTATTTTTGTTTGTAGTTGTTTCTGATCGTTTTTCTGCGGATTTCGTTGTTTTGTTGGTGGTTTTTGATAATATTGCAGCTGATTTTGCAATTGCTGCTTTTGGTTTGGTTGTTGTAAATTTTCTACATCTTGCTGCTCAGGAGAGAACGCAATACTATCACTGTTTGAAATATTGAGACGAAGTGAACCGGGAAGAGTGCTTCTTATGCGAAATTGGTTAAGCATTTTGCCTCGTAAGTTCTTATTTTCTCGTTGTCGTTGCTCTATTATGTAACATGCCAATAAGTTCTCGAATTCGTCCGAATCAAAATCTATGTAGTCGAACGGAACGGAATGAGCTGGATTCAGAATTCTACGAGACAATTGCACTCTTGCAATAATGCCAGTTTTTTCAATTTCGTTCAATTCTAGGTTCGCTTCCAAATTTCCCCAAAGCTCCTTAAGGTCGTTGTACGATAATTTATAGAATGTTGTGAAATTATCTGACAAAAATACTTTCAGGTAAAAATAAGAAGATTCTCTAATCTGCTTATGCCAATGCAGTTTACTGGCGTCGTACAATGTCGTTATTACGGTAGGTAAAACGAGAACACTGATTTCATTAGTCAAACGCTTGACAGTTTCATTATTCCATAGACGCAAAGCCCATTTAGAAACCTGGAAATGTGGATTCGTCACGCATTTAAGTATTTGACGAAATAAATCGCCACGGACTCCAATAAATTGTACTGCATTAATAACTTGAAGCAGCGCTTCGATTTCCTCCAAAAACATTATTTCCTTTTCCGCGCAGGTATTCGGCCAGACGAGTAAAATATATTTTATAATAGGCTCGGAAAGGAATGGATACTTCTTGATGTAGATTATAAGGCAACTAACCAGCATTGCGTGATACAATATTAAATACTCGCCTGTGTGTAAAGGTAACAAGACCTTAGTTAAAAACTCGTAATATTCGCCATTTACAGTTTCATCAAATTCCATAATTATTCCAGCCATCACTTCTAACAGTTGAGGTATACCGTTGCAATATTTACGTTCATAAATGGAACTCAGAAATATATTTCGTATCTCTTTTCTTATGAAACTCCTCTTATCGTTGAATTTATAGTAAATACCACTTAATATATACCTTAAAGCGATACGTTCACGTTTATCGGACGAGTTAAATAACTGTAAAATTTCCAAAATAAATTTATTTTCAAGGAAGAATTCGTCACGAGTTTCTATGAAGCCGGGGCTGTATAAAAAGTTACGAAACATCTGATAAACCAGCTTCAAATGAGACCAGGCGACATCCTCAACCGGGACATCTTCTTTAAATTCGGCTTCGGGAATTTCGATTGGAGGCAATGTATGAAATAAATTGCACGAAAACAAAGCAATAATTTCGTGGTATACGGTTATCGAAATAACACCCCGAACTTGTGCTAAGTGATCGATAATTTCTTGAAGGATTTCTGCTTTCATTCGTTTTCCTTCTAAACCCCTCTCCGGATTGTCGAAGTCATATAAAACGCGACACTGACGTAATTTATATATAAACGATATTTCTTGATCACTAATTGCCTGGTCAGATGGACTTAATGTTTCTAAACATTCCAGTTGAGCATTGCTAGTCGTTAATTTACCATAACGTGATCTACTTTGGAGCTTCTCCTTTCTCTTCGTTGGTGAGCGCTTCTCTAATAAATTTTTCGCATCTTTTTTCATCGATAATTCCATTTTTTCCAATTTTAGTGCGATGTATTTCTACACTTAAAGTAAATTATGGATAATTTGCCACATTCGTGTCAACCTTTTTTGATTGCCTTCCTTTCTTACTATCAAATAACTTTTCGATGATAACTAGATTTAATTTTCTTTTTTAAATAAATTTAAGCGAAAGATTGCGCTTGTACTACGTTGATGAATACACAAAAATGAAATGAGATGACATTTTTATCTAGTGTCTATACGGGGTGTACAGTTTATCAATTCTCTTAGCAGTTGTTCTATTACAGTTGTACTCTAACGGTTTTATATATTATATCTTACACTACAACACTTATGGTACTGGGTGTTTTAAATTTTGTACAAGCGTATCTGACACGCAGAAGGACTTGAGATGAATCCGCGTTTTATTATATAGCAATCAATTTAGAATCATTTTTTGAATCGATTTTGGTTTGTCTGTCCGTCAGATATCTTTCCACGTATTAGCGAGTTCAACCTGCATGAGGCATTTTTGAAATATTCCATCTATGTTCAATATTGAGCTATTTTGTACCAAAGACCAATTCTGCTCAAGGCGGATGGGATTGGTTCAGTTTTATGACTCCACTCCATATAATGTCTTATTTCGTAAAAATCGATATATCAAAAAATATTTCCATTTGTTTAAAGATTTCTCAATAAAAGTCATTAAGTAATAGTACTCCGACTTACCAAATTGATATAACGAATCTGGATTACATAATGCAATTTTTTTAATCCTTCCTTAGAGACATTCTTATGGAAAATAAGTTTTTTTTAATAGAAGTCGGTCCGTAAACTGCCATAAACATAAAAACTGCCTATATCAAATCTGGACCACGTAGGTCTATTCTCTTGACCCCACATAATGCAAGGATTGCAATGCTAGTAAGCCTTTGTAGGGTGATAATGTACAATTTGTCGAAACTTATGATGAAATTAGACGTGGAACAATAAACTTTTGACCAGGAATTGAGTTTTGTTAATTTAGGACCACGTTTGGGTCGCTGAAATAAAAATATTCCCATAACAAGTGTGCGGTTACATGGAAAGAAGATATAAAATTTTAGTATTTTCTTACGAAAATATTGTAAGAATTGGATTACGCGGAATGTTGCAGAATATTGATTGTGATTGATTTTATTAGAGGTAAAGATTAGGGAAAGGATTTCCTTTGCTGATTTGCAAAAATTGAAAAATATGTCAAGATTAAAATTTTCTTTCTCGTATTCCCGGTCTTCTGCTCCTTCTTCTAAAATCAAGAAATGCATAACTGATGATACTGATGATGAGCTGTTGTAACTATTGTTCTCACACTTCTTCTAGTTCTTCTAGACGAAATATCACACGACTTGAGAAGAAGATTATTATTGATTGTCTCAATACTGAGCGTCAAAGTAATTTTGAATTCAAAAATTTCTGCAATGGGTAGAAACCGAAAAAATTAATATAAGAATTGTATCACGCGAAATGTTGTAGGGTATTTAATGACCTATCTTGGCCGATTACAACTTTTTATTTGTCGTTTTTTTTTTGTTTTTTAATTTTATCGCTAAATGATATAAGAAAAATATATTTGAGTGTCTAGCAAATAGAGTCAACAATGGAAGTTAAATCAAATCCACACAACGATCTGACCAAGAAATTCTCTTTTAAATTGATGAGTCAGTCCAAAGAAATATAAATAGAACTACAGGAGTCCGTCGAGGAGGATTACACCGCAGTCAGTTAGTACGTTGGGATGCAAAATTGAAGATATCTCCAAGCAAAGTGTCGGAAGATCCATTTCAATCAATGAACCATTGAAAAGATCCTGTTTTAAATTTCTCCTTTGTATTGAATGGACTGACAATAGAAACGTAGTTCCATAATATCTGTATAGCTATCAACTTAATCCCTACTTTAACACTTATTGGGTGATTCGGAAAGAAATTTAGTTTTTTTGGTCAAAAGGAAAGTGCGTAAATACTTCGTCAAGTGATGAAAGCTCATGAGTTGTCATTCAACGGTTTGCTTCAATTAATGCCGTTATATTGCTCTTCTCAGCTCCTAACGGCCTTTTAGAATGTGATGCAAAAGCACCGAATCGAAAGTTTCCAAAGCAAATGTGGCAACGGCTTTCTGTCCATTACTGTCGTGCTTAAATCTCATTTTTATCTTTTCGCTAGTAAAAGAAGGAGAGTAAACTGCCTTCGACTTTTCATATTTGGTTGGACACGAAATGAAAACTTCTGTGCAAATTCAAACAAAATTTTTCCTACACAAGGATTACGATGTCAGCTATCAAATATATGAAGACAATGCGACTTAAATGCGAACTTGGCTGTGAGCAAATGTAATCAAATTCACTGTTGCGAAAAAAGAACTAATTGACTTTCCGAACACCCTAACTATTTTATAGACTTCTAGAGAGAGAGAGACTAGCTATTAAAAATAGTTTAGCTAATACACGCGAAGACATAGAGAGAATTGAGATAATTTTTCAGTACCGCTGTATTCTGTGATGTTCAGTTAGATTTTATAATTATGTATATCGTATATGGTTAGGTGCGTATGTTAATATACTGGCAAGTGCAAAATTGTTTAGTAATTCGTTTAAGTAGAATTTTATTAAGGATTTGGATTTAAATGAAGATGGTGTTCGTCTTTTTATGACTTCTTTTAAACTTTTATTGTAAGTGTTTTTTTACGATAGGTTATATTTCGTACCTTAACTGATACTTGCCCTCGATTAGTCAGACGTTGTTTAAATTTTATGGCTAATTACGTCTACTAATTTTTTCGATTTTTCAATTATCTTAATTTTTATACCTATCACCGAAGAATGAGCGATATGGGTATCAAATAGAAGAACTTGGAAAGTAGACTGCGAAAAGCCAATTGTGTTAATCCTAAATTAATTATGGTGGTTTTCACGATGCGGTATATTAATTTTGCTTAACAACGATAAGGATAAACTTTATTCCATTCACTTTTTTTACGACAATAAATAAAACCAAAGGGCGCCAACGATTTTAATAGTGGTGGGTATGCGAGATTCGGCCCCAGCCGAACATAACTTTCTTACTTGTTTTCGCTTATTGCTGCTACAGACTCTGCAGTTACCACTATTCTTATTTCTCTACCTGCACTTATCGATGATCCCGTTATGTTCGCCGTTCTTCTTGGTTTTGATTCTTCCATTCTTTTATTTACATTAGATCTTTTGCCTTACCACGAGCCAGACTGTATGTTAGAAACAGTTTTGGGATCTCGATCACTTGATTTTTCAATTTGTTTGTAAGCAGGTTTGCTTAAATAAAAGTTTAATAGCAACCCTTGGACAATTTTTTAATTTAAGCCGATAACGATGCAAGGGCCAAGGACCATTTAAAATCAATTCTGTTTTTCAACATAGCGAATAACGAGACACACATGAATCATATTCTATTGGGCCTACGTTGCGAAATCAGGGCAATTTTTCTTTTTTTCAAAGTTCAAGTTCGGATATTCTATTGTTAAAAAATGAGAAGTTCGATCGAATAGATCGACGGAAAACCAATTACTAATTTTTTAATCAATGTGGCCACGCATGCATACAAACGCAAAACCTGACCACCGCGAACATTTCTGGCAAAGTGTTTGCAACGTCCAGAAAAAAGCTTCGGAGGCGATATGAAGTCTACATTTCATCGATTTACTTCAAACCTGAATCATTCTAGACATGTTTGTCAGTCTGCCCGTCCATGTACTTACGGTCGCAAAAGTGGAGAAACATGCTTGACAAAAACATTGGAACCTGCTGCACGCAAGTTAATATTGAAAACGGGTCAAATCGGGAAAAGGATACAACAAAGGTAGAATAAAAGTTCAAAACATGTCGTCTTTCTGGATTTTTATCGATTACGCACAAAGTGTAGCAGCCACACGAAATAAATTCCCATTTTTATTCAGCAAAAATAAACGAAAATCAGTCATAACCTCCCAATGTTATAAAGTATGGAAATGTTTTTTCCCTTGTTTTGGTCTTTTTTCAGAACAGCCGTGTGTGGGAAAAAAAATTCGGTTTCAGCCGAATATAATTTTCTTATTTGCTTCTTTTTTTTTTTTTGAAAGTTTACTTTGTCTATTCTTCGCTTACAATATGATGAAATCAG
The DNA here is from genome assembly GCA_000688715.1 of Glossina pallidipes. Lineage (NCBI taxonomy): Eukaryota > Metazoa > Arthropoda > Insecta > Diptera > Glossinidae > Glossina > Glossina pallidipes. The sequence continues at coordinate 2,870,323 of KK499773.1, read as the reverse complement.
TGGGGAATATAGTAGCGGTACCAGAGTTAAAAAAGTTGAATGTCACTGCCCAAAGCAAATAATGATGATATGAACGCTTAAGAATTCCCATAAATTTTAACTAATTTAATAAACTCTTTAAAAAAGCAAATTATTATAAAAATGTCCTCAAGCCCTTTACAATGTGCGCGTGTATGCCGTACACAATCCCATGACTTATGATATTGCCAAATAATAAACCTTCACGAACATAAGTTGCAAAATTGTGAACTAAAAGAAAAATTGTTGAAATACTTTGAAAAGTAAAAGAATTTACGCAACGGTGCTGTAAAGTAAAGAGGTGGCAAAAAGAAGAGCGTGAAATTTCACGCAGAAGTAAACAAATGACGATCGCATGAAAAACCAAAGCCATAACGGTCGAAAACTGCCCGAATAAAATTTTATTCAATAACGGTTGCTTATGGTAAGGTATATACGTAGTTACAAGTCGGCGAGCATATAATTTAAACACCGACCTGTTCAGAGAGTTTATAAATAAAGCAAAACGAAGAAGAAAAAAACATTTTTTTTTTTTTTTTGTTTTTTTTTGCTTGGGCGAAACGCGACTTGTAAGACACATAGTTGAAAAAGTCGTTGAAATCTGTGCTTCTGGAGCTACTCCTTCTGCTTATTTATTTACTTATTTTACTTCATTTTCATTTATTTTTTTTTTCTTTTTTTGGAAAGCATTTTGAACGCTCTAGCAACGAGGCAATTCTTATTGTAAGCTGATGAAGACGATGTATTTGACGGCTTGGAAGTGTCCAGAAAACATGTTTTTAACAAATTGATTAATAAACATTACTGAATACTTTTAAATTTTTTTTCCATTTTCTGTTTTTTCCTTTTTTTTTTTTTTTTGTTAAGAAAAAAGTCTAAGCAGAGTCATCTTGTACCGTGTGTGTGTGCATAAATGTTAAGAAAATTTCTCAAGTATGCAATGTAAAGTGCAAGTGTCAGTACATTATAAATGCGGGTAACAACATCGTACTGATCATGTATCTTATTACATACGTATACACATAAGTGGGCAAGTTGGTGCTTGCCTGGCAGCTGTGCTATATATATACATATATGTCTATATATCTATATCTATATATATATGTATATATATAAATACGTATATATGTGTGTGTATACGTTATACCTTTACATTTAATTATTATTATTAGAGTTAAGATTAGTGCGTCAATTTTCAAGTACACAACCCGTATCCATACAAATTATAAGCGACTGATGTGAACGTGTGCAAGTCATACGCCTGCCTTACACTGGTTTACTTTTCAATAATTACGCTTAGGTATGCTTAGGTATTTTAAGGAAAGCGAGAGAAAAAACATAAATAAACAACCGCAAGCCACATCTATCCATTAGATTCTTGGCAATGGTATGAAAAAGTATTCCTTTTTGCTTTTGCTAATAATATCTTAACGAAAGGAAATTAGAAGAAAATCGTATACCATTAGAATAACAATAAAATTTGAAAACCGAATATTGTCAAACGATTTGAAATGAAACCAGGTGTATAGATGAAAAATCGTCTGGTGAAATAAAATGTGACATTGGTAACCGCATTTGTTGTTTCGCATCGAACAACAGATGTTTTAAACTCCGGCATTCTTCATCTTCGCCCTGCTAAAGTAATCAATGTTTTGGCCGCACTTTTGATATTTTTTTTTTTTTTTTTTTTGTGTTCATTTCAATTGTGTTTTCATATAAACATCCTGTAGTTAAACAATTCAATTTATTTATAATAGCTTGCCCGCTTACATGCATACTATTTGCAAACACACACTGTTGGGTGTCCGGCACAGGACAATTCATTCTTTTATTGTCTGTACAAAATCGATTTGTTACAGACGATATATATTTGTTTGTAGCATTAATGACCCGTGGCCAGTTACATTTAAAATTTATTTAATTTTTTCTCTTCTCTTTCTGTGGTTTTTTGCAGCGGAATGGGTTCAATTGTTTTCTAATCACTTTTTTATTTAGTTGACCATAAAATTGAAAGAATTCTTCTTGCCACGATAGATGTCTCGGTGAAAAACAGATTGAGACCTTGAGAACGTGATATTGTTTTTATACCGTTTGTACGTCAGAGATAATAATACTGAGTGAGTGTTGTATTCAATTTTATTTTTTGTATGAGAAAAAAAAGATTATTTTTTTTTTTTACCTAATCACTTTCATAGAATGAAAGCACAACAATAATCCCTGCCCCGCGAGACAACGCAAGACGAGGTAGCAAAATAACTAAAGGTATTCATTGTATATGGACCGATGTCATTAGTAGTTGATTCTCCGCTTGAAGATGCATCGATGTGTTGTATCGTAAATGAAACCCACAATATGTATCGTTCAAAGGGGTGCTCTTTGAAAGGTACTAGAAAGCATTTCGCCTTTTTATCATCGAAAAAATTAAAACATGGCTTTAACTCGCAAAGAAATGAATCCTTAAGTGTAGTCAATATTTCCAATCTTTATGGCTTTAATAGTCCACACAATTACACTACAGTAAAATTTATTAATTGAATTCAATTGAAATGATAGAGTGAGTAATATTTGAATTTTAGAATAACACATCAGAACAAACGATATTTTTGAAATAAGAAAACTTTCGTTTAGTAGACTCTGAAAAAATATAAAAAAAAAAATAAGGAAAAAAATCTTTCACAATTGCAATCTTTTTTTTAATAAAAATGTCACACAAAACTCAACAATAAGCAAAAGAATTCATAACAATTAAGTATCTCGAACTATTGAATGCTCATTTCAAGGTATTTAACACACTTTCTTCTTACTTGTATTCATACAAAATCCATATTACATCTGTACAATAGAGGAAAGTCTGTGAGGTCTATTTATAGACAATAGTTTTTCAAACGAAATGAAAAAAGATAATGTGATGATCACACGAATACCATATATATATACGGTATGGTTTTATTGTAGCCCTATCTGTTTATATAATGAAACAAAATGAAAATAAAACAATTTCGCAGAGAAAATGTCACTTATCGAAATGAATAGAGATGTTTGTTGAGTAGTGTTGGCAGACAATACGACAACGATAGGAAAGATATTTAGAAATACGAATATAATATCACTCCCTCACTTAAACGTCATATGAAGCGAACAATGACTACGGGGTGGTCATTTCTTTGGCAAACACTTCGCCATATCTTTCCACTTAAGAGTAAGACGCTGTATGCTGTAATATCCTTACAAAAGAACTGTCATTGCATGTAAGCAATAGTCTGATATCTTTATTTGTATGGCTAGAGGCATTAAAATTTTATTCCGAGAAGCTGGCAAAAACTGTTTTATACAACGGCTGCAAGGAGATATCAAAGAAGGCTTATTCGATATAGTCATTATTTCGAATTTTGCGGCTATTATGGTTTCATAGGGTTTTGCAATTTCTTATGCGTTTTCCTACAAGTAATTTTTGTGAACACTCACGCACACATTTTTCATAAATTGAATAAAAATGTCTATCTTCTCTATAAAATCAATCGTCAACGATGTCAGTAAACATTTCTTTTCTTTTTTTTTTTTCTAATTGCTTTTGTGGTTATATGGCGCCTGGCAGATATTTCTCTGAATAACGCAATTTAGTTATAAAATATTTACGGGATTTGTAAAATATAAAAAATTCCCTGTGCATTTCCATTGTGTCCATTTAATTTAAAAACTTATTTTCTTGTCATGTACACCCATGTATTCAAAAGGTATCTAATGAAAAAATTTCTGCCGAAATAGCTTTTATTTACTCGTTTACTTCGAAAAAGTTGGTGGAAACATATTTTTCAGTTCGATACTTTCCTGCACTACTGACACTTTTTGACACCCTTCCACGTCATTAAATTATGTTGGAAAATTTATTAGCTCGAGGCAAAAAGCGTATCGAGATCAAACTCTTTAACGATTTCCTTATCCGCATGAGTTGCCGAGTAGGTAAAAGTCGCGACTATCAAATCAGTGTTCGAGGTTTCAAGTCTCAAGTGCGTTAGAGTTTACGTTAGTCGTAGCTATAATGAGTTTTTTGCCGGTAAAGGCTTAATGACTTAGTATGCGGTCACCCCTTCTACTATCTTTTCCTCGTTTATCACTTTTTTCTGACTATCACCGTCTTACACGAACAGGGAACATAATCTCTGAGTTATTGGTCAATGTAAAAGAAAAATAAAAGCTGTATAACCCTTCGCATCCGAAGTTCTTTTTCATTCACATTACTTTCAGGTATTATTCATATTATATATCATTTGCAATTTATTAACAAAATAAATTAAGGCGTTACGATGCGTTGTTCGAATTTGAAAACAAATTTTGAATGGGAGCCGTCAACTGCAAAGGGTTCACGTTGTCCATCGCGACAACGAATGTGAAAGCCGTTATGTTTGCTAAATGAAGAGGAATTCTGCTTTTTAGGGATAAGCTCGCATGGTACTCGCAATTGATTTTTCTTTTTAAAGTTATTCACGAAAATTGTTTTATACACCTTCCACTAACGCATACCCGAAACTCAGTCCATTCGCTCGATTGTTCCATCCATTTTTATTCATGGTAATGAGTCGATATAGAAACTCATCTATATTGTGGTCAGGAATTCCTCGATTAGACAGACTATTTTACTTTTTAAGTTTATAAATCAAATTCATAATAGGCGAACAATTGAGTTCTCGCTTTTGAGATGACGATACCCGACCTGTACGCCCCAGCACGTCAACAACCGATAAAAACGTCGAAGCGGTGAGAAAGATTGTTGTGGAGAATCGTCGAATGAATGTTAGAGAAATCCGTGTGGCAGCGAAGAACCGGCGCATTTTTTAGCCAAAAACAATACCATAATCATCTCTCAGTCACCGTATTCACCAGACTTGGCTGGTATGGCTTTTTCCTGTTCCCAAAACTGAAAATACCCATGGAAAGACGGAGTTTTGAAAAGATTAATGAGATAAACACCGCATCGCTGAAAGAGCTCAAGGCCATTCCAAAAAGAGCATATCATGATTGCTTCGGAAATTAAAGAAAAGCGCTGGCACATATCTATTATATTCAGGGAGGATTACTTTGAGGAGAAGCAAATAATAAATCAACTTTTTTTTGAACACCTCTCTTATATCAAAGTTTACTGCACCGCTGAAGCTAATTGAATTGATTAAGTTGGCCTGAAACGAAGGTGCAGTAAAAAGTGGTTTGTGAGATTTCGTGCAAGAATTTTTAGTCTTGAAGTACGCAAGTCCGTCCATATCTAGCAAAAGCAAGCAAGGAAGCGATTTAAAAATCCGGGCTGAGAACTTCTCCCGATTGCGGCTTATTCTTCAGATCCGTGTACCTCTGATTAGCACCGATTCAGATCGATGCAGTTATAATTAGCAAATCAAGGGCAAGTGATCCGATAAGAGCCGAAATAGCATAAATAGTAATGCTGAATATTTGGCATATTAAGCTCTGTAACAAGTGTACTTTAAGTTGATTCGAATTTATGTATACACCCTCTGCCCCTACGGCCCTTTTTTGGAGTTTATTAAACAAGCTTGGAAGCAAATTGATTTACTTTCTGCTTTAAAGTAATCCTCGTCGATCATGATGGAAAATAGTAATCGAAAGTAAAACTGTTTTATGATTTTCAAATCGTCTAACTTTGGTAATACTAAGCCCATTGACCCACTCTATGGCTTTCCATTTGAACGGCAACAGTTTACAGTAATTGTATTCTGAAGATGAGCAAAAATTGTGATCAAAGCCATTATACTTCGTAGGATTATTAAGAAATTCCTGTTGTTAGTGAAGATGACATGGTGAGAATACCGTATGGTGAAGTGATTCGTTTATGTCTGTTTTGAAAATTACCATTTTGAACATGGAGCGTGCTTTAGTCAACCAATCGATTGATAAAGTTGTTGTAATTCGCCAGAATGCTGCGAAATTAAACATTGGCCAAACAAAGCAGTTTTATACCACTCGCATAAGGCTGGATAAAAAAAGAAGTGAAGAAGAAGAAAATGCCACGACGTTTTCCCCTTACCTAATGTAATTATGTTGCATAAAAAAAAAGAGAACGTATTTTTTCTAATTTAGAAACTTTCAAAACTCTCTAATTCGACATAATCTTCCATACGACTTAACAGCTGACCGAAGAAAAACACCATGCACATGCACATGCGACGTGACTTTAAACGCATAACCAAACTAATAGAAAACAAGTAAGAAAATTACATTCATTTTAAGTCGCACGGGTAAAACACCTACCATCTCAGGCTGATGACACTAGGAGTGCGATATATTTTGTTAAATAGAAATTTGTCAAAGAAGTGTTCCTCAGTTGATGAGTTGCATTGGCCCTTGTTAGCCCATACGCGCAAATATTTATGCCAGAGTGTCTGGATGAATGCCTCTTAAAGGATATTTGTTTGTTCTGGGCGTGACCACGATCTGTTACAAATAATAATAATTTTTAGAATATAAATAAAATGTAGATTTTTACTATTCGCGAGCTTGGTTGTAGGCGAATCATACCGATTTTCAGCATTAATCTGTGCACATCAAGTAAGATCAGATTTCGTAATCAAGAACTTTGCTAAATGGAAATACGGACGGACAGAATTGATTTCTTTTAGAATCTTACCTTGATTTAAAGTGTATATAGAATACATTATATCTGTCTGTCACAAACGAAATAATAAATTTGATATATCCCGTGGTGTAATGGAAGAGGAACTTTTCGACTTTTTCACAATGAGAATGTAAAGAACGTTTCACCATCTAATAAACATACCAAAAACCACAAATAACTAATCGTTTACATGTCATGCGTGTAAACATAACCATTCAGTTTTATGCGTAGAAAAATGTTTCAAGTCTTAAGTCATTGCAGCAGAAGAATGTCTATATGTATCGTATATTAATTATAACCGCAAAATTGTTTTCAAATTTCAATTTAGTAAAACTGAGTGATTGTTAAGCAGACTCACTAATGTCAATATATATATATATATATATATATATATATATATATATAATGAATGAATGAATTTACTTTAGTGAAATGAATCAACATCAGTACTGGGCCGTATTGGATCGATGTGCCTTGTGCACATCACAAAAGGTTAAGGGAAACTACAAATTTTACAAATAATTTAAGTAATTTCACACTTACTTAAAACGCCCGCACACCTTGAGCAGATTTTGTTCAAAGCAAAATATCTTTATTAATATGATACGCGCGCTAAATAGAGGGCGATACATCGAAAAGGAAATTTCGTATCCTCGTTCTTATCGTGTTGCGTACGCGTATACAGTAATAAGATTTGATGAGCATCACATCGATTTTGCCGCAACTTGCATAAGGGCATTAAATCTCCTATTACATTAAATGCTTGTGAAAATTTAATTATATGCTTGAAAATCAATTATTACTCAACGTATCGTATTATTTCCGTTTTCAGGAAAAAATAATTGTAAATAAATTTCAAAAAAAAACACAACAAATTTTAAAAGCATTTCCGTCTATTCAATCCCTGAATAGCAAATTGATTTTCATTAGTTTTGCAATCGTAAATCTTGATCACATCAAAATCGTCTTTTTCTTACTCACAATTAAGTTCATCAGTGAGTAAAGGTATACCGAAAAAACTTCTGCACTGGATACTTTCCATCGAGCTGGAAAAAATCTATTACCACTATGGTGCATAAACCAGAAAAAGGTAAAATATTAGTAGCATCTTACAGACCCATAAGCTAAGCTATTTGAACGAGTATTAGTGAATAACGTTATATTAATGCACTTGATATAATTCGACAAAATCAATTCGCGTTCAGGCAATTCCATGGCACATCCATCGTCTCATACCGAAAGCGTTTGAAAGAAAAGAGTTCTGTTCAGCACTTATCGCTGATATACCTCAAGCATTTGGTACGGACTCTTATATAAAATTCTCCGTAAATTACCAATAAATACACATGCTTTGGTTAGAAATGCCCTGCCTTGCTGTAAGAATTAACGATTGTCTATCCAACACCAGATATATCTCAGCAAACGTTCGACAAGGCAGCATTATGGGACCGTTGTACACAGGAGGCATGCCAATCCGCTATTTTGCGCCCACATTCGCGTTTGCAGATGACGCACAAATTATAAGCACATATCCAAACCACATCATGGCGTCAAGGCAAATTCAAATTAATGTTACCATCTTAGAGCAATGGCTCCAAAAATAGAAAATAAGTATTATGTGCACATTACTTGTACACCTGCAAAAGGATACGAGCGCTGCATTAACGTGCTACAGAGTTGCAATGCCCCAGAAAACTCACGTAAAATACTTGGGGATCCACTTAGATTTCCGCTTCTCATTGTCTCGCTATATAAGTGCAAAGTTAACCCAAAGTAAATTCAACACTAAGTGTATATATAATAAAGGATATGTATATAATGCTACCAATCTGGTCCTACGGAACACATCTATGGGGTACAGCTTGTTATTCCAACGTAAGCAACTTGCAAAGCCACAGACCTTGCACATGATAACAAGTACTCCTTGGTATGCAAATATTCAGAAAGACTTAAACATTCCTTAACAGAAATAATTAAGCAAAATACCACCAGATACGTTGGTAAAGTCCTCAGCCATCAGAATCCTCTTGCTCGCTCCCTTCCCTTAACGCATAGTCACTGCAGGCTTAATAAATTGAATGGTGAACTCAAGGAAGGCGATCTGCATTAGCGGTCATCACCAGAATGAAATTAGATAAAAGATTTTATTATATTACTCACTGTAGTAGATTCCATTTATAGGAAGGTTCAATAAGTAAATGAACATCCAAAAAAAAAAAATCCTCGGCAACTATCAGAAAAATTCTATTATGGAAAATGCTTGCTTTTGGGCTTTACGTTTGCTTGCTCGTTCTGTCTATCAGATCATCTCCCTCCACACTTATTTTCCTAACCTTCTAGCGATGCATTAGTTTTCTATCTTTCGGTTTCTTTTAAAACCTCTTTGTTGTTGCGTTTTTCCTTATGGTAAGCCACTCGGGGAACGTCCCGTTCTCGTGTAATGTGGTAATGATCGCAAAGAAGTAAGGAAAGAGAGAGTGATAGGAAAATGGCCGTATCCTAGTGGGTGTGTGTCCAATCGGTAGATGCCTTGGCCAGCTGAGCACTCACTGTAACGGCAACCAAAATAAACTCTACCGCATTAATCCGCGAACACAGTCGCGATTCTTATTTGCCCGGCTATTTATGCCGGTGTGATTGCACTTAGGTTAAAATTTGCGCACACACCCCTTTTACATTAAAATCGTATTTCCATAACACTGAAAACAATCGCGTTGACATTAATGAATTATGGCTTCCTCTTGCAACTATGAGGTAAAAAATGTACCGCCCAACTGCTTGTTTCAAAGAAAAACTGTTCTTCTTATTTATCGGGTAAACTGACAATATTAAGCATTTAAATGACAAGCATTTGCATGCGCGGACGTCATTGTTGCAGTTTATACTTTCATGGAAATTGGAGACTAACTCTAACTCATTGTTATTATTAGTAGATTTAATATATTTTACATGAATAAATATTTTGGCTAAAGTGACTGGCGGCTTTGTAAGGTTCGACTGCATGTGAATTTATTTATTATCAAATAATACTATCCTTGTGTAGACAAGATCGCTTGATCACTTGCATTTGTTGTTGATCTTTACTTTCAAATAAAATTCATTAAGATAAGCACGCGTTAGCTGTCAGCTCAGAGTCCATTTAACAATTCTAAAGAATATATAAGTAAATCTCTGCACATTTTACAGTAAACACTTGATAGTTGATTGCTTCAGATTTCATCGATGCAAGCGATAAATAAACTAGATTTCAAAACTGACTTAACATAATAAATAAAAAGTAAATTTCATGATTTTATGACACAGTGCCACCAAGTATTCAAACTAAGATCAGGTAATCAATTTTGAATTGCTTTGTACACGGGCTGTTTATTTTGAAAATGGGATAAATTCAGTCTCTTTTACTGCTCTATATACTAACAGCAACTTTTTTTTTCATGTTTCATTTAGTATTAGATAATGTATGTTTATTATCCAATAGTGTTTAGTGTGTTGGTTAAAAAAAGGTAGACATAACCGAACTTGTCCTACTTTTTAAAAATAGTTAATTATTGTAATCGCTAAAGGAATTGAACGGATAATATTTCAATTGTATCGGGCTTTTTCTAATAAAAACAAGAATGCCATAATCGGGCTAGGCGTACCATTAGATATCCTACATCAGTTCGCCTAATGTAGTCCTTCACTCACTTTCTTACCAATAGAACAAAAAGTTTGTTTGTTTTCATGGAAGCCCTCACATTTTTTAGATAATCGTTGAAAAACAAATTCCAAGAAGGTATGAACAAAGCAGAAAATCTAATCTCTGACTATAACATTATAGAAAAAAGGTGCGATACGCTTGACAGTTACTGAAGGTCTGTCCAAGTCACAAGACGAGTAGCCGAAAATAATGGAAATACCGTACAGCACAGTTAATATACGAGATAAGAAGACAATGTGCAATGTTATGTTAAGCTTGAAGACGCAAATTCAGGTTCACATTGTATAATTTACGAAGCGGAAAAACTACTTCAAGACATATGAAAGCAACAGAATTCTCTCTTAATTTAAAATACGCATTGAAACAATTGGTCCGGGGAGAGATAAAAACTATAAGCTTAATCTTATCTGGTATTCCTACAAAGTAATTTAAGCCATACGAAAGGAAAGGACTGATGTGAATTATCAGGTGCTACCAGAGGGGGAATTTTCGCTTAGGAGAAGGTAGTCAATAAGGGAAGCAGATTATTGCTGAACGTTAAAATGAGTCGGCAGTCAATTATGTTTGCAGCAGAGGTCACAACTTAAGCACATGGCTTGGATATTAATAGGAATCGCAATTAGAATCTCCTGCTATAATAATACCGTTACATGCGTTAGTCTTTCGTAGCTCTGAATACAATTTTGCAATGAAATTCAGAAGAAATGGTGATGATAAGGAGGTAAACTTCCCCTGCTTTGGCTACAGATCGATCATCTCTCGATCTAGTAGAGTACCTGTGTAGTAAGATGACAAGATTACAGATACATTTTTTTAGCTAACCTTCAACTGCCAAGTTCATCAATTTTAGCCAAGTTTAGGTCTGGTAAAACGGTTAGTACTCTGAGAGTGGAAATTTTAAGACCAAGGCCGCTATGTTGAATGCAATTACGAAACAGATTATTGCTAGCAATAGACCCAGAATTCACATCGACAGGCATAACAAAAACAGTGGACGATAGAAGGCGGGGACTAAATCTATTACACCATTTAGAAATAAATGCATAGACTAAATAATGAATAGGTTAACAATAATAGTGGGAGCCAATCAATTAGAATTGATTGAAGTAAAAACACTTTAGCGGGCCGCGACCAGCCATTAAATATCTTCCACTATCTTAACTGGTAAGGTATGATATGGAAAATAGTGGAAAAATGGTCCAAATCCAACCATTTTCTAGAACGTTTCCCCCTTGGGCCAAAACATGTCCTACCGTGTATCAAATTTCGTGAAAATATGTCAAAAATTACGGCTGTTTGATTGAACACAAGAAAACTAGACGGACGGACAGGCGAACAGACGAGCTTAGATCGACTCAGAAAGTGATTCCGACTTGATCGGTATAATGAAAGATGGATCTATCTCAAGTCATTTTGAATGTTACGTAATATACCCTTAATTTAATATAACTTTGTATCGCAAATAGTGTACGATATAAAAAAAAAAAATTTTATTTTTAAGTTATTTAAAAACTGAAAAATATTCACAAGTGTAAAGAATAATTTTTGTAAAGATTATGTTAACAGAAGTGCATTTTCCTATCTAAGTAGATTAAAGTGCACCACGTCTAGTGAGAGGCCGAGCGTAGGTAAAACTGTGCACGGGCAAAAATGGTTAACGCGCTGAACCTTTATGACTTTAATGATTATCACATAATCGCTGACTAAAATTCTGTAAAAATAAATCCTCAAGAACAACTTGTTGTCCTAGCCTTAATTTAGGGAACAGTTACTTCTTCGTAAAAGGCATAGTTTGAAAGCAGTTTCATTGTACTTCAAGTATTTATATCGAGTTGGGATGCGCTAAATCCTGCACCTAGTTGAGTTGTGGTAAGAAAAGCGGTACACACATTACTTTTATTGGAAATTCCCTTAATATTTATTTCAGTAACAAATTCGTTATCTGTTGTAAAGTGCGGAGTTTCTTTGATTTAGAGTACAACTCAAGCATTAACTTTGTTCGCATAGGTCTATGAGCTCTGTTGCGATTTTACTTTCGTACAGGTAAACCAAAAGGGTGAGAGTGACAAAGAGAGTGACAGAATGAGAGAGAGAGAGAGAGAGAGAGAAACAATATGCTCATGCGTAATTTGTTAGTTAGGATACATTATCTGAACACAGCAAGGATGAATGTTTCGCTTTTTTCTATTGTTTGCAAAAAAGGGAATAAAGAGCTAATATTTTGTTTTTTGTCGGTGCTCAAGTTTCTCATAATAGTTTCAATTTCATTGTCTAGCTAGCTTTTTGAGGAAAGGTTTTACATTTCTTTTCTTAAATGCTTACAAAAGGATTTAAAGACATTAAGAAATTTCCTAATTCAGAAACAAGTGGAATGAGAGCGAATTTATCGGTTATACCGACTGCTTCAATCAAAATATATATAAGATTTTAATGGCAAGCCCGCATGACGCATATGGCGTGTATATCGATGTTGTACGATCATGAATGAACTCATTCACGTTGGGCTCGATTTCGTAAATGAAACAATATATCCAGTTTCTCAACGAAAACTGTCCCTTCTAATATGACCAACGACTCAGGAGTTGTCTTCTATACGTGTAACATGGTCAGAGAGAAGTGAAGAAAGGGAAGGACGACAGGGAGTGATCGAAGTCTAGTGAACAGTGTCTCCGATTGGTGTGTGTTATGCCTTTATCGACTAAGCGCTCACTATAGCTACAACCAAGTGCACTCAAACGGCACTGTGGTCTAAACCCGTAAAAATCGATTGGGTAGTCGCGACTCTTATCGACTCAGTTACGCGGCCGCTTTTTCACATCGTTCCGTGACGCACCCATTCACAACAACGTTCGAACTAACAATGCTTTTTGCAATAGTATTATCCTCTACTAAAATGTCAGCTCCAAAGCCACACAAAATGTCAATTCATATAGTTAAAGATGTTGTCCGAAACCTGCAAATAATTTGTTTTAGAAAATGATGAACTTGTTCACATATTTCCAACGCTAAATTAACGAATGCACCTGAGATCCTTATGGGTTTTATTTATAAACTGTCATGACAATGATAGTTCAAAGCACAAAGTCGCTCGAAATTTAACATATTGCAACCCTACATATAATAAAGCAGTCATTAGGTCCATTCATATCTTACATAAGAAGGACGAGAGCTAATATTGTTGCATAAAAGCCATTTACTCTCCAGCTAACATTCATCCCACGCGCTGTACATACCTTCAAATATAACAGCAGATATCGTCTGCCTCATTTATTATCAAGGAATGTTTTCGAAAGTCTCTTTCCCGGTTTCCCTACATGCAAAAGCTTATAAGTAAAATTTTTGACCTTTTTGTATCACTTCTTCATCGATCTCACGTTATTTGTACGTCTGTCCGCATGTCCAGCTTTCTGGTGATCACCCACAGGTGGCAATTTTTGAGATGCTTTGATGAAATTGGAGGCATCGACGTGGTTTGGTCCAAGAACAAACACTGTTGAAAACCGTGGGCCGGATCGGACCACTTTTTCGATCACTTTCCCTATCAAACTTTATATTTTCATTAAGCGAAGCGGCATAGGATTTTTAATGGTGGGCGGTATACCACTTCTATGTTTTGCCTTTTACATATTAAATGCATTCAGTTTATCGAGTACTATGTGTAGCGTAGTATAATCTTCGTTGCTAGAATGGCCTCCAAGAGTAGCATTTTAGTTTTCTTCTTTAATTAGTAGATATAAGCAAGTAAAGCCAGCGTATTAAATAGGATCAACGAAAGGTTACATGCGTAAAATTCTTTTTAAATCTGTCATATATGTTTTCATATAAACTGAAAAACTTTATAATTGCCTCCAGCAAGCGTGAAAGGGCACAAACCTACAGTAAGAATTTCATTCATTTATTTAATCAACAACAACAAAAAAAAAATCGATTATATTCTAAAATAGGAGAAAACCAAAAAAAAAAGAAGAAGAAAGGAAACAGAACACGCGTATTTATGTAACCACATGTTAGGGCAAAAAATCAAACCGCAAAAATCACAAAATAATCAGATAACAAAAATTTTTTAAAAGAAAAACCACACAATCAGTGTTATAAACACTGCACGTCAAAAGTCTTATTACATCCTTTTTTGACCTTTAAATCATACCTATAAAATATGTAGGAGTTTCATGCTGACGAAGTTATTTTTAATTTTAAAATATTTTGTAAAGATATTGTCATCAAATTTCATATTGAAACAGGTCTCCTAGCATCTAAAGACCATAATTTCAGGTATATATATATATATATAGGGATATAGTTAGGAATTATTTCAGTTTGTGTTTTCGAATTTGAAGATATTAACGATTGCTGGATTCCTTGCTATGTCGAAACTGTGAACTGAATGGGCGTAAACTGATTTTATTTTTCTTTAGCATGAGCTTTGCTCAATTTTATGCTAATTAAATTTTTATTGTTATAATAAAATCGATTAAATTCTTTTGCAATACATCGAAGCTCTCAAAAAGAGTGCTGATTACACTTTTGGACTTGAATCAATACTTTCGCTACTCTCTGTAATCAAAAAGACAAGAGAGAGAGAGAGAGAGAGAGAGAGAGAAAATATAATACACCCTCACTATGGGATTTACTTGAAGTTCTCTTAAAGTAGAATAGCGCGTGAGAAATGAGGAGGTTCAAAGGGAACATAACAATTTACCGCAATAGCCATGCACAGATACGTACGTGCGTACGTATGCAGGCAGAAGTGACAATGCGACACAACCACAATGTTAGTGAACCGTACTACTAAAGCGGCTTTCTTTTGTACGAATGAATAAAAAAAAAAAAAAATGTCAATTTTAATGCAGATCACAAAAAAAAAAAAGAAGTACAAGTACAAATCCACACAAGCCTGATCATCGTGATCAGTTGATTATTATATACACTACACTAAGTTTAGGAGGTACATTACATTCTTCAATTCATTCATACGCACGACATTAATTATATGTTTATCATTAAACTAAAGGAGGATGCGCTGGAGAACGCATCTAACGCGCATTTGATAGTTCACGTTCTCTAGTGCTGAAGTAAACATTTAATAAAACTATTAGGGAGAAAGTGTGAGTGAGTTTCGCTGTCAAAATAATTTGCAATCGAATCGTGTTGTGAAAAAAGATGATTAACTGAAAACATGGCTGATGTTGTCGAAACGCCAAAGCGCCAAAACAAAAATATTTGATCAGGAAATATGAATAAAATTTATAGTAAAGTAAGTCGCTTTTATATTCAAATCAAAAAAGCTAAACAGAACAAAAATTGACAGATCCACTTGTCTGGTATCTGATGTATGGCATTTTCGGAAATTATTACAACTTGCTATCTCCGATAAATATCTCATACGATATCTTTTATGCGGCAGTGCCTTTCAATGAAAATTTGATACTCTAACCGTTTCTTTCGGAAGTGGGGCAAGTCCATTTATGTATAGTAAAACCGTTATAAGCATTACTCGATATTAAATATACATACACAAAATATATCTATTAGTGCTTACCAATATTTTTAAATTTATTCAAATGCTAACCTCGAGGTATCGCGCAATGAGAAAAAATGGACTTGCCCCACTTTCAAAACAAACGGCTTATTTGATGTAGGATTTTCTTTCTCTACGAACGAATTATTGTGAGTACAAAGTGAGTACGCGTTTATAAGTAAGTATCAGCAAAACTTCATGATGTATGCAGTGCGTGAACCATTTGGATGGTGATTGAAAATTCGTCGTAGCTTCTCCTTTTTTATGGGTTTCGTTTTCTTTTCTTTTTTAAACATTATTTTTTCAATATTTTGCTGCTTTATGTACATTAATCGATTTATCGAAAAACAAAAACTAAGACAGTTTTAAAAAAGAAGCATTCACATGCAAACATATATCACTAACTGTCTATCTATTATTTTGCGAGGTTAGTTGCAATTATTGATCGGTCATGCTATAATAAACATAATAAGAGATAGAGAGAAATGCAGAAAGCGAACAAGTACACTAAACCACAAAAGGATGTCAAAGAGGGCGGCCATACCATCGCAGCCACATATAGAAAGCATTCATGTGCATTAAGACGTGAAATTAGTGAATGCAGTTTTCTACACAAAAATAAAAGCAAAAGCAAAAGAAAACAAAACAAAAACTCTAATATCCTTTTCTTTTCTATCATCGATCTTCTTAAGTCGTACGACATTTTTTTACTTTACAATATCAAAAGAAAGTCACCAAGAAAATAGAAAAAAAAAAAAATAAAATGAATAAAAAAAGAAAAGAGCAATCTTTGCGTCTATAGCGTTCGCTCAAAAAAAAAAAAACTCCATACATTGTACTTGCAAAATGTCCTGCAGTTTCTTTATGCTCAAGATATTTTTGATTAGTGTTGACATTATCAAAAGATTTACTTGCGTTAAGTCTTTGAAAACTCTTCGATTAAATAACATTTTCTTTTCTTCTTACATTAGTTTTACGTAAGAAGTTTTGCATTCTCTTCTTTTCATGATGAACGTTGCATCAAAAATATCCTTCTTAAACCAATCTTGTCGGCTTTTTCTCTTCTTAGGTTAAACGAAAATAAAGCAAAAAAAAAAAAAAAATTCTGCAAATTTTCATTTACGTTTACTATCTTTATTCAAAAAAAAAAAAAGAGTAAGAAAAATTACCACTGCTACGCCCCTTCTTTATTTTTCCTTCCGTTCCTTATTTATATTAAATTTTTACCAAAATATGTTGCTATTCAGGTTACCTATAGAGTAGGCGTTATTCGAAAGGCGTTAATTGCACAGAATTTCTCACCTCAAATAGGGATATTGTCAGTTTTATGTACGGAATCGTAATACGTCAAATTTTGGTTAAAAAAATGCAATTATAAAAAATATTTCATTTATATATTAAGAATAGTACCGTTAACTTTGAACAATAAAGAGATTTTCTTGAAATGAACATTATTTCGTGCATATGCAATGACTTGTAACGCTTAACCTAGACGTACGAACCTAGGTTTTTTTTCTTGTTCATACTCTACTTGTTCGTATTGTAATTCATAAGTACTGCTAATAAATAATTAAATTCTTTAAACTTGATGTAACAGGAGTGCATAAACATCAAACCCGAATTTGAACGTAATCGGCGTAAGTATATTCTATTTTGTCAGTCGAAATCAAAGGGATCACTATATAAATCAAATCAAGCTTTTCGATATACTACTCTCTGAAATTGCCAACTGCAGAGATTAGTTATAAGTCCAACATTGATCAGTTAGTAGTTTCGAAACATTTTCGAAAACGTCAAGCGTCAAACAAACTTAATTTCCGCTATCGATATTTGCTATGGGGTTTTTAAATTTTTTTTCGGGATTTTTTTCTTTCTGGTTACTACTACAGTGTCTATGATCACACTGCAAGAGATCGTCTTATCTTTTTGTACTTGCATGCGAATGGGTAGCGCCTTTTAACACGTTCTATACATTTACCACGTATTTAAATAAATATTAATCTAACCTACGATTTTTACTTATTTTAAGCCAAATAAAACGGCGCCATCTCAATCACTTGTCTAAAGAATCGATCTGGCATCTTTACCAGATGATCGGCAAAATTTAGTGGCAGTCGTGGGGAAACAACTTGAAAAGCATTTTTCTTATATTTCAGATTAACTAAACTCCAGTATCTATGGACGAAATACTGAACTTCAAATGGTTTCCACAGAGAAATCAGTTAGGACATGTTTTCTATACATGTTCGTAAGTAAGAGAAATATCTAGAACGACGAGGAAAACAATTTGCTAGTAGATTGCTCCAAAGACGGGCAATGCGGTAGTGTGTCGTGCGGTGTGCGATTGACTTCGAACCGTATTACTCAGAATGCAAAGAAAGCCGAGTGGTCCTGCTAAAGGATTTCACTGGTGGGCAAATCTCTTTTAGCTCCGTGAGGATCTGAGCTCTTCACTGTACGCGGTTGAAGAACGCCAGCCAATATTGAGACGTTCCCTCCCACACATGTAAAACATAATCTATTCTTGGCCGGAAATAGGCCAGATAATTGGTGCGGACATGGGCTGCATTGAAATATTTTATCGACCGCTTTAAGAAAGCTGGGTTCTTGATAGCATTTTTCAATACTTCGAATACATGTTATGTCCAACGAACGTCATTTTGTATTTTTTGTATGCCCACGATATCAAGAGTCGCAGACTCCTTGATATTGACACCACCAGGGGAGAGGAGTTGCTTATCGCTTTTTCAACGCGATTAAGAGACAGCATTGAGTTTTGCTGGTATTAAAGTTTACCCTATTTGTCTGATCCCATTCAGATATTTTTGCGACTACTAAGTATTTTTGCTGTCTGAATATAAGTAAACAGTGTGTTTTCTCAAACATACAGGAGATCGTTGATGAAAATGGGAAAGAGATAGACAAGGAGAAAAATTGGATTCCAGGGGAGTCCCGAATAAAAGTTCAGCTTAAATATCTGCTTCTTTTGGGACCAAAATATTTATTAATTAAAGTCAATCTGTTGCTTAATTTTCTTTAAAGAATCGCATGCTTTTCATTTAACTATATACATAAAATTATTATTTAATTTTGTTCTCTATTAATACAAAAAAAATTTAATTTTCAAATTTTGAACGGAAATAAAATCTATAATTAAATACAAGATTTATGAATAATTTTTATAGTAAGTAAAGTCAGTTACATTGACTTCAAATCGATTTACTGATAATAATCCAGATCAAGTGATCTGAAATAGGTATAAATTAAAAAAATTTATTACAAAAATGATATGATGTTAACACCTATCTGATAGAGAGGAATATTAAAAGAAAAAAAAAAAAAACTTCCGTTTTTAAGGTAACCGACTTGAAAGTGACCAAAGCATTTTATAAAACTAATAAATTAAAGATCGAAAAAAAAAACATATACTAAATGGTATAAATATTGAAATAGAAGATCAAAGAAAATATTTCAAATTATTTAAATAAAAAAGAGAGAAAGAAAACGCACGGACGCAACAAACACATAAACACTTTGGAAGTAAAAAAAAAAAGAAATAGTTCTGCGGTTAGATTAAATAAAAAGGAAGAGACAGACGCCATTTAATTGGCTTATAGCTATTTTTCACACATATATTTATATATATATATATATGTATATATATATATGTATATATAAAGAGAAACACACGCAAAGATTTTAATTTTCAAGCGGCCAAGAGTGCTTGGCTGGCTAGAGCAATGCACACGACGAGGGAAGTTGAAAAGGTTGGTATTTTAACTTCTTGTACCTTCACTTATACGAATTGCTAAAAAAATTTTAATTAAGATTTACTATTTCGGCTTAAGTTGAAACACTTGAAAGTATGTTATTAATCGAGAAGAGGTTGTAACAAAAACCAACCTATTTTCACAATACAATATCATAAAATATAAGACAGCGGCTCGTTTGATATTCACATACTTGCTGACTTACTGAGTCAGTCACAAAAATATTTAAATTCAAATATTCCTGTAAAAATGTTTACTTTGGATCTTGTCTGAAACGCACACACACACCAACTCAATCAATGTTGGTCCTTTTTTTTCGTGTTTTGTTTTTTATTGACAGGTATGGCCGTCTAGATAATATCTATGCAAAGTTTCTAATCAAGCAGACTAGAAATATAAAAATAGACTACTTTTGACAATTTTCTTTTCTTGTACTTGAGGAAAAGCTAATAGAATAGTAATCTTCGAGGAAGCATTAAAAGAAAAGCAATTTTTGTAAACTTGTAAAAAGAGAACAACACTCGTTATCGCCTTTCGCGAGTAGTTTTTAATAGCAGTTCTACCGCAAGCAATGTAATGCAATCGATGCAAAAATCACTTAGGGGTTTTTATTTATTTATTTATTTATTTATTTATTTATTTATATATTTATTGTCTACATATTTTGTGAATAAATTTACAAAGTACGGGTTTAAAGGCTGCCAGATAACTTAGATCGTATGGTCGCCTGTATTGAAAGCTTTATGGCACTTGAGATTTCATGCGGATATCAGATATTATTTTCATATATAGGAGGAGCAAATCTCCTGTCAACTCTACTTAATTGCATTTATACATCATACCGTAAAGTAGATGAAATAATATTTTAGTATAGAGTGTTTTCTTATTAAACTAAACACCTATTCTAATAGCTCGATTATTGTGTGACTTGTGCGAGTCTCTTTCATGCTCACAATACGATTATATTTTGAAGGAAAAGATATCTTACACATAACGATTTTTTCTGTGTACATTCTAGAAAATGCAAAGCGTGTAGTGAGTCAATAAAAAAATTGAGTTCGACAAATTGTGATTTTTCGACGAGAAAGCAGTAAATTGACAGATAGAAAGTCTTAGTACTTCACAGATAAGAACTGGCAACGCATTCACGTGATTTTCACGAAGCTAACATCATTCAAAATAAAGGCGGTATGATTGTGTGTAGAATGGATTTGACCAACTTTCTCAATTTCCAAAAAATAGAGGCTTCGTGTGGTTATCTTAGTATATGATAGCCACTTTTCCAATCTAATCAAACATACAGCGAAACACCTTGGGCACCACGTAAGCTTTCCCTCAATATGATGACATTCTCCTCGCCTAATTATTGTGACATCGTGGTGCCGTCACGTTTTTTCACTCAATCTAGGTTTCTTCACAATCTAGGTTTTCGCAATTCGTAGTGTCTTCTCAATCGTAGATTCTTTCGTAGTATCTTCAAAAAAGACAAAGAGCTGATAGTTTTAGTCGCTAGTGCTCGTCCTTTTTTTAGTCCTAGCATTTATTCCCTTCTTCCAAATAAATTGCAATAAAAACAACCGAGAATGCTATGGTCAGGCAGGGCCGGCCTTTAGATATCCTACACCGCTTCGCTTAACTAATAATACAACAAAAATTATACATACTGGGGAATATTCAAACGTCAACGTGGTTCAAATTAAGCAAATTTAACTTACTTGACAAGGATTTCATTATTATGCAATTGCTTTTGTCATAGTAACCCACAAATAAGGCTTCAGCGTCATAGAAAGGTTTACTTTCATGAAAACCCACTATGTATGGTGCGGTCTAAAAAAATAGAACCATGTGAGTTAAATTCTCTATAGTTGATGTACAAAAGACGCATTTTCATCATAAAATATTAAGAATTAGACGTTTTCAGTATAAAACGGCTTGTCTTTCATGAGAACCTATGTATGGGTTGGGAAGAAAAAAATAGAGCTACGTGGCCCAAATTCGTTAATGTTGACTTTTATATCAGATTATTATTATCAAGGACTTTTCATCAAGCAGTCTTTAATATTAGGTCTTTGTACTATATAAAATTTCAGTTTCCTTAGGGACGGTTGTATAGCAAGGGGTTTAAAAAATTGTCCCCTTCGACTCAATTTTTCACACCAGTTCAGAAGTGGTTGGGAAGGTGGGCCCATATGAACCATTTGCAATAGTGTTCGTGCTTGGGCTAAAGCATATAGGTGGGGAAAATTTCAACAAAATATCTTAAAAGTACCGGTACACAAGAACACAAGACGGGCGGACAGACTGGAAGACAAGCTGAGATACAACAAACTCTGAGGTATAACAAAAGATTGGCTTTCCCAAGTCTGTCTGGGTGTCACAACGGTTTGAACGAACTAAATATACCATATACCGCAAGTAGTGTACGGGATAATCATAGAATTACTAATAGCCTTACTTTACAGTGGTATGAGCGAAACTCGAATTTCCGATTTCAATATTGGCAACTCTTAGTATTCTAATAGTTGATGAGCGAAGGGGTATTCAGTTATATGACGAAAGCAAGTCGAAATCTCATTCTCACTTCTATACATGTTGTATATAAAATATATATTTATAAATATATCTCTCGTTGTTAGCGAAATCTTGACTTGTATGTAGTGAAGCGTTAAGAGAACTTTAATCTAAGGAATCAGTCATGTCCGCCAAGTGTTATTTACAAGATGGATATTTGTGAAGCCACCCAAGTTGTTTTACCCTAAAAAGTCGGCAATATCTAAATTAAGATAATCAATCCTCTATAGAGTAATCAATAGTTAGTATGAATTCTTCGTATTATCCGACCTTACGTACCCACATAATATGCATAATTAACCTATAATTTTTGAAATGCTATTTATATTAGGCAGACAACAAATCAGCAGGAAAACTCAGTATCGTCTGGAATAATAAACAGTTGGTAAGTACGAGATGATTCACAAGTTCTTGCGATAATACTATTGCTTTGATGTTTCTATCTAAAGCAACAACAACAGAAAATACAAAACATGAAACCTTTTTTTCTCCTTTTGCAAAAGGCTGAACATGCAAAACACCTAAACAACGATAGACAAGATAGGTTCTATAGCTTATCAGATGAGATGAAATTAAATTCACAAAACTACTACAAGGAAACTAAACGAAAGGTTAATTTCTGAAATGTCCCTTAAGACAATCCAAAAAAGTAACTAACTGCGGGAGTTTTATTTTTTTTCATATGACAAAAAATAAAACAAATTTGCTTTACATTTTAATACTCAATTACCATAAAACTATTGAGATATCTAATTAAAGGCTTGATAATTTTTTTACACTTAAGCATACCACACGGTTCTTTGATCGATTGGAAAACAATTTATGGATAATTCTGTGTGGACAGCAGGAGAATTTTACACATAATGGTACCAGCACGAATTTTGCCAATTATTATAGTATTTAGTCACGTTCGAACGTGTATGTGTTAATGGATCTTGCCGGTCTCATCAACATACTCAGTCTTCACTTTTCTTGGATCTGTTGACTTTTTCAATACATACCGCATATCGTACCTTCGGCAGGCATATGCGAATTCACATCACGATATCTGCTATGAGTCAGAACATATTGCAATTCTTTATGTCTTCTTTTAAGGTGGATGGTTTGAGCGTTATCGTTGTCTTTATTAGGACTCGTGGGTTCGTGGGTGGATGTGGAATCGAAACCATTGAGAATCTTTATATATACCCATTATATCTCAATTTGTAAGATTCACGAAGGACGGATCTCATACTTATTTATGGAAAAATATGTGACTAATCAAGAGTTCGCTCCTTCGGATAACACTTCAGAAAATTAGGAAGGCCGCACAAGAAGTGTTGCTCCTTTCATTGGCTTTGCGTTTCTGTCTTGCTGAGTGACAAGGTAATAGAGAAACTTTCGACGGAGGTTGAAACCAAAAATAAAAGAAAAATTGCTAGAAAACCTGGATAAATGTTGTAATCTATACGTGTCATTATGCATTTGGGTCTAAGCTTTTCTACATTCAAAAATGATTATGTTCAAGATAAGGACCAGGTTTGTACTACGAGTTGCTGAGTGGATATGAATTTAAGGTACATTTCATAAGAACTTTGATGTTACACGTATAACAGCAAAGTTAGTATACCGCCTTTCTTCGGTGGTGGCTTTTACAAAATTCATGTCTTTCGCTTTGAAAGGCACGCTTTTTAAGCGTGTACCGGAAATCTATAAAAACTTTAATTAGAATAAAGACAAAAAAAAAAAATTTTTTTTTTTTTTTTTTGCATAAATTTCAGGTTTACGGCAAAATAGTTTTCATTATCATTAAAAACTTGAGTTAAGTATACCGACAATTCTAGTAAGGAGAAAAAAAAAAAAAAAAATTTTTTTTTTTTTTTTTTTGCATAAATTTCAGGTTTACGGCAAAATAGTTTTCATTATCATTAAAAACTTGAGTTAAGTATACCGACAATTCTAGTAAGGAGAAAAAAACAAAAAAAGATAATAAATAACTTGGCGGAAATCACCAGTCACGCCTCATAGATTCGGGTAGAAACGTTAAGGACCACGTGGATGGTGAGTAATCATTCACTCTTTTACTTATTCAAGGATATATACACATATACATATATGGAAATATATGAGAGGCTTTAGCGTAACAAAAGCTACGATACCTACTAAAATAGCCAAAGGTTTGTTTGTGTCAGTTTTCTCTTTTTCATACACAAATAAATTTAGGTAGAGAGACAATTTGCTGAGTAATAAACTTCCGGTTAAAATGTGGCGAAGGAACAAAAAAAAAAAAACTAAATAAATAAATAAATAAATAAAAATAAAACAAACCAAATAACCCTACCCTGTCCTCTCCCAAAAGACGGGAATTCGGTTGCCTAGTAACCCAACATAGTAGAAAATTATTAAAGTGTGCCACAGAAACGACACGTTTAGAGAATGATAATAACAATAATAATAATAAAAATAATAAGAAACCGAAACATTGCATAACCACCCCAAAAAGGTTTAATACTCACTCGTATGAAAATGTGAAGCAACATATAAAAGAATTTCTTTAACATACATTTGCATAAAAAGTGAAATGAGCACCCTTAACGTTACACGTATGTTATGTTTTGTGCGTATTTCTTTTGCGTTTAATTCTCGTAGCATGGCAGACATCAAACATATCTTAGCCATTCTTCCCAGGACTATGTTTCTTTTATTATTTGTAATATAATAAATTACTGGTTGGTTTCCTTTTGTAAGCTGAGATTTGTTTGTGTGTGTGTGTATGTGTGTGTTTGCCATACTTTCAATTTTATGCTAATCTTAATGAGCATTTGTGACAAATCTAAAGAGATGCACATTTTCTACAGGAGGAAATGGGAGGATCGGTTGTACGAATATACTTTTTGTGTGCAATTTGTATACATAATCAAGGAAAGTACAGTTCGACGATCTGTTGTAATCACACTAATGTATATAGTGAAAGTGATTGTTTTCCTGTCTTGTTTTCATTTTCAACGCGTTACCGTCTTTTACTTCTTCGTCTTCCTCAGCCTGTTCTATTTCGGTTTCTATTCTGAAGAAAAGGAAAATCAAAGCATATAAAATGATTTTTATGAAAGCATAAATTATTTCATTATAGTGTTGTTTGTATAAAGAAAGCGAATGATAAAACCAAACGATCTCTTTGTATTGCATATCCCTTTAGCTCCTGAATTGTAAACACAGCAGTTAAACAAATTGATAGAAAGACTTTTCAAGTTTGTTTTTGCTTTTTCTTTTTTATTGAATGTTTTTTTTCTTTTTCTTTTTCTTGTCGTAGAAAGCAATCAATGTTATTACCAGTTTCATACACACTTTTATGCGTGGCTGGAGGTTAAAAATCAATTTTTAATAGAAATTTCTTTTTATTTTCGAAAACAAAAAGCAATGTTAAGAGATTCATCCTCGTTTGTTGAGTCGTATGGATTTCTGAGAAATAGAGTCATTGTTAAAACGAACGTCTCAACATATCTTATATACTGTCATGCAATTTAATTTCCTTACTTTGATTTTTACGTAGCATGTCGTAGGAATCATCAAGTCAGTAGACAAAAATCGGGAGTTAACTTGAAAATTTTCCCTTACGAGCTCTTGACTGCACTGGCTGTTTTTGTGTTGTGAGCCTAGAGGGTAGACGGTTTACTGCGCAGGAAGGAGAACGACAGCATTTTCTTTGTCCGACGATCTTCACTATATATTTTGCATCAATAGTTTGGATTGATCTCCAGCCTGACGCATACATGACAACACCTTCGACCAACTTATATGACAGGTTGTTATTGTAGGTTAGCCATTAATGCAATCGCCTTCAAAAGTAATGCATTCATTCCGAAGCTCCTCTAATAGTTCTAAGCTATTCTTATATAAAAATTTGTCTAACCCTTCGAAGTACGCTTCAATTCGGGCGATCATATCTTCCTTGAAGATATATTTCTTTCCAGGAGAATTTTCTTCAGATTCTCAAACAGGCAATAGTCACTTGATTCTTTATCTTGGCGTGGAAGTGCGAGTAACTCGAAGTGTAATTTCTACAATCTTGCTATGGCTTTGATCGACTTGCAAAACGTTGTCTTGTCTTCATTTTGCATTGACTTTAAATTGACATGATCTTTAGCTTGGAAATAGACATTTCACTTTATACTAGTTCTGATTATACCCTACGCCACTTGTGTGGTACAGCGGATATTAAGTTTGTGCGCATCTATGTAACCCGCAAAAGGGCTTAAGATAGATCCAATTCAGAATCATTTGCTGTGCACAGGTCGTAAGTTTTGAGAGATTTTGATACAATATGGATCGGTCCGCTTTTTCGACCTCTCCCCACATAAAGCCCCACTTTGAAAAGTCGTTATATGGAAAAAAAACTGCAATTTTCAATATTTCTCAAGAAAACTCACTCTGTAATACTCTTTGAACACTCTATGCTGGTATGAAAAATTTGCTTCGGCTGGGGCAATTTTTTAAATCCTCTCTCATAAAAAGTATGCCTTTGCATGAAAATAATGTGTGGTTAAAGAGCACATAATTGTGTTAGGCGAAGTGGTGTAGGGTATCTAATAGTGGACCTTGCCTGACTATAATGTTCTTACTTGTTTTTTAGCATTAGCCATGAAAAGAGATTTTATAGAAAATTAAATTGATATGTAACGGATGATATAACTAGATCCGCTGTTTGAGATGAATTTAATTTTGAGTTACTCGTATTGGGCGAATTATGCGAATGCGATCATTGATCTTCTGCGAATCACTGCGAACGTGACAATTCGATTTTATTACCATTAGTAGAAAAGAGTATTACCATTATGACTGCATATAACTAATCCAACATATGGAAATGGTAAACAAAATCGGTTTTAATTGATCAGCCCTCTAAAAGGCAAGAGTCCTTTGCGATTGCGACTCTATTATAGGAAATTATTATTTAAGGAGGTAGTGATCAGTTTAAGTTTTCAAACGCTTTTCATTTATCTAATAAAAGCAAACGCGCTGATAAGTGAGTTAGTGATACAATTTCGATTTTATCGACCATATAATCTCTAAGACAGGAGCTAAGATGAACTTGATTAAATCAACTCTCAAGGATATATGTATCTTAACGATTGTCTTCTTGCATCAATAATCGATATAACAACGAAGACAAACCAAGCAACCAGTAGCCATTAACTTATACTTGTCAACTATTGGAATACTCTTGAATTTTTGTCAGTTTTGTGGAAAATCATTTTATCATCATATAGCCTCACTTTTTAAATGATGCTCATCACCAAATGCAAATCACATGTCGTGATAGTCATACGAGAGATTGTTTAGGAAAAGTGTTAGAATTTAACACTTTTGACTTTAGGTTGGATATAAAACTTATACTGAGAACTACTTTTAAAGGGAAATATTGTAGTTTTTCTGTCTGATTTACATAAATTATTGGAATCGAGAAAATTGGAGGCGTCTGGACGACATGACATTTATGAATTATATTAAAGTGAACAACGAAATTTATGAGATTCCAAAATAAATACAAAAATATTTATTTAACAATAAAAATTTATACCCTTAAGATAGACATAAAATTGAATGTTAAAAGAATACTCTCTACAACAATATATTATTTAGATCGTATTACAGAGACATATTCTACTTCTATAAAAAAAAAAAAAAAAAAATTGAAATAGAAATTTGTGTTACAAGCACTTTAAATGCAATAAACTGGAACAACATGTTCGATGCATGTCGCATATGTTGCTATAGAATTATATATACATATATATAATAAGAGTAAAATGCAAAAAGACAAGAAGAAGAAAATAGAATAAATATAAACATCCTGAGTATGACAAGTACATACTTCACAAACAAAATATCCTCCTTAAGGACAAGAATAATACTAAACAGTAGTCGGTTACTAGTAGTGCCAGTACTCAGACAGTACATACATATTTTTCTTCTTATATTTACTTTCCTTAAATTGAATGCTACTTCCTGGCACGTTACCTAAAGATATATATCATTTCCATATATATATATATATATATATATATATATATATATATATCGTCTAACAACAGAGAGAATCTTTTTAAAAAAATTGATATTTGATCTGAAATCTCGTTTAGATTTTCTTTTTTATTAGAAAGACAGAAAAATAGAAAGAAAAAAAAAAAAAAAGAAAAATTGAGAAAAATCGCTAAAGGCTAATACATCTTAGCAAATATTACATCATTGGCTTAAGCAGAATTTTGACACCTTCTCAAATATATTTAACGATATTGTTGCATTTTCCTTTTATTTTCCGGATTCATTATTGTTACAATTTTAAGCGAAAACTGCTTAGAAAAGCAATACGTATTTGCTGAGGAAGTAGAGACGACAGAACAAATCGATCTTGGTCTATTTTCTATCTCTATATATCACACTCACTCTCTCTCTCTCTCCCTCGCAATTTGTTTTAAGCAGGTTTAAATTTCTTTTACTTCAACTTCTTTGATATCCGGTAACAAAGTTCCATTGAATTCACCATCAACTTCAACATCATCATTATTATCATCATTATCATCATTGTCATCATCGTCATTATCAGGTCCGCCTAAGCTGGCGTATTTAATTTCATCTCTAGGACAATAATAATTCGTTATGTTGTTGTTGTATTTTCTTAGACACATAAAAATGCAAAATTTGGAAGAATAAAAAAAAAATAAATAAATAAATTCTATATCGCAATCTTCATTTTCTTCTTCTTCTTCTTCTTCTTCTTCTCTTTTAAAATTTTTAATCCCTCCACATTGCTTTGGTGCTTCCTGTACTTCCTCCTTAAGAAATTTTTATGAAAAATAAAGACATTTTTGACTGAAATATAATGAATTTTTATGAATATAAAGAAATTCTCATCTGCGTTCAGCTTGAGCTTGTACATATGTATATATATGTATATATATGTACATATGCTACTAATCGCAATTGTTTATTGTATTTCTACGCTATAAAAAGTATGAATTAAAAATAATTTCATTCAAATGTTAAAAGGAATACAAATAAAAGATTTCAGATTTCAGGTACAATGCCAACGCTCTTTTGTAACTTTATTACATATATGTTTTTGTCATTACATTAAAGACGATAGATAAAGTCGCTTGTGCTTAACGACAATAAGAGAAATATGATGAACGAATCTAATGATAATTTTCTCCCATTTTTTGCATCGTTTTCTTCTTTATAAAACCTTTCAAGCATTAAGTTTTCTAAATATAATATAGATCTAGGTATGCTATATATATATATATATATATATATATATATATATATATATATATATGTATATTTGTGCATGTTCATTAAAAAAAAAGTCTTGCCTAGTTATGGGTCTATAATCTTACAAATGCATTTATTGTATGTGAATGATTGCACTTGTTAGGGACATCAAGTAAATGTTTTTTTTTTCTTTGTGGCATAAAATGGAAAGGTGAAGGATATCAACACGAATGGCTCATGCCATTTCATGTAAATGACTTCCGTTTAAAATTCAATCTTGGAACACCAATTTTTGTCACTTTTCCACATAAGTCTGCTTTCATATCGACAATAACACGAGCAATCTTGGTGAGTAAGGTCGTTGATAGTCCGTGATATATAGGAGTAAGCCAATGCTCCAACGTATCCCCAAAATAAAGGGACCAATAAAGTTATATCGCATGATTTTGGTGGCAATTTTGGAGTTTACACGATCATTGAACTTTTCCTCGTATAAGTTGATTGTATCACGGGATGTAGCAGCATCTGCAACATTTTATTGAAACCAAAAAATTCAATAATTTTGCTTCTATAACGTTTTTCACTATCGGTAACTGCAATACCATTTTCATGTTCAACCCACAATGTACGCCCAAAAGTTCTTTTTGCCCACGTAAAAGGACCATTGTATGTGTGGTCTTTACCCCAAAGCGGCAATAATCCTTATTTAAGAAATCATCTTCATCCCATTCGAGCGAAATGGAACTGTGGACTCATTCTTTCCGTGATAAGTTCTAATTATGTCCGTACGCTATACAACCACCTACTGCTATGGATGGAATTTCGCAAATAATGGCAAAGTGCAATCAACATATTGAAGAAAAAATTTGATTCAAATCTCAATCAGAAGTGAGTTTCATTTATTTGCGGAACCACAAAACGAATAATTCTGTATACATATCTAGACCATGATGTAAATCAAATTATTATCTCTATTACATCAAGTAAAGAAAATGATTGATATATTTATGCATTCTTAACGAAATTTTCTATGCACGTAAGAGTGAATACAATTCAATTACTTGCCTCTTGATTAATGAAACTCTCCAAACACTAATTACAAGAAGTAACTAATA
Source organism: Glossina pallidipes (assembly GCA_000688715.1). Classification (NCBI taxonomy): domain Eukaryota; kingdom Metazoa; phylum Arthropoda; class Insecta; order Diptera; family Glossinidae; genus Glossina; species Glossina pallidipes. Next base: position 2,839,758 of record KK499773.1, on the reverse strand, counting down.
GAAAGGGTTTGTTAATTAATTGAGTTGTATTTAAAAAAAAAAAAAAACAAGCAAAAACACTGGGGCCATGGTCTACTATTAAATACCCTACAATGTCCTACAGTCAATTATTGAACGACTTTTGCAAATGAAACGCTATATATATGCAGGCTGTAGATTAAAAAAAAAAAAGAAAACAGATTGCACCGACGGACGGATGGCGCTTAAAACGATTTAGAAAGAGATTCAAAAAGTGATGCTGAATAGATCGGTATAAAAATACGTGGTTTTATCTCAGATATTCATGTAATGCTTTCTCAAAATGAGGCGGAAATCGGTTGGTCCGATTACGACCACCTTCAACAGCGTTCGTCCTCGGGCAAAAACATGTCGATGTAGCAAATTTCGTCACAATATCGCAAAAATTGTTTCTTATAAGTTAAGCACAGAAAAACCTGGACAGATAGGCAGAGCAGCTTAACTTATAAAAAAAGAAACATCAATCCAAATTGTTTGGAATGTTCCGCTCAAACTTAATATACTCCTGTAATAATAATTTATAAACATTACCCTCTTGAAACTGCTTCGAATTACTTTGTCTTAGTTTGCTAAAAATTTCTCTCTCTCTCTCTCTCTCTCTCTTTCTGTCCTCCTAATCTCTCCTAAGATAATAAATAAACTACATCCACTTAAGCATATTTCGTCCATCGCCACCGCATAGTATTCACACCTACAAAGCACATCCCTGCTGCTTTAAAAAAAAAAAGAAGCAAATTTCGTCTATAGTATACTATCGGATATAAGGCTACTTCAAGGTGTGCTTTACTCCACCGCGCCTATTACTTGCCACACTTCGTTTTACATAAACCTAAGACTTATGAAAAATTCAAGATTTTTATTCCGACAATAGCAATGTCCTTCCTTCAGTCGCTATCGTGGTGTTCATCTGAAGCTTTCGAAATTACTTGTACTAGATGTTTAGGAAATCGTTTTAGATTTATGCGTACGAGACAGAAAATGAGCAACTATACGGGTCTTCAACGAGCTACCAAACCCAATGGAATCTATTCGAATTGGAAGCAAATTTTAGGCTCCTTTTTCAAGATGTCAGATGTAAGCAAACGTGCATTGGCTACTGAAATAAGTTTTCAAAAATAATATAAAAATTTGCAACTTGAAAAAACTGCTTTAAACGCGAAGTCATCCATTCCGTTAGATATTCACTAGAGGAATCAATAGGTTTTGGGCAGCTTGGGAATGCTTAAAAAGTTTACCAAATGATTGTTCATGAATCTGTCATAGTCGCGATTGTCAAAATTTTCGTATAAGGCTAAAACAGCCCTACAACAACAAACATCATAGTTTATAAGGCATAGTGTGTGAATATGATTCAGCCCTTTTCCTTTTATTTACATTATTGCTGAAAGAGAGAGAGGGAAAGAGAGATGTGGTAAAACTATCCCTTCAATTTTACTAAAAAATCGACGCGTTCGCAGCTACAGACTAGGCGTTAAGTCATCCGCTTGGAGAAAGGATGACATAGGACAACCTGGCGAGATCATAAGTTAGGTATAATAATAACAACGTTGGGAGAAGAGGACGGCTTACGGAGACGTACAGATATGGCAGACAATTTGAGCTAAGGCTCAGAGGATTCTCCCGACGTAAAACTTAATGGTAATTCCGGGTGGACTACCGTCGAACGTTGAGGAGTTTTCTGTGTGGTGAAAATCCCATACTAACCTAAGGCTCTTAATGCTTCCCTTAAAAAAACAACAAAAAAAAAAAAAACGTTCTAATCTTTATTTGATCGTATAATATAATAAATTTTCCCGAAAACAAGAAGAAGAATGATAAATTGTCTCATAGTTTTTGAGTTCATTTTGCTTATGATTTTGTTAAAATTCCGAGATGGACTTTGTAAGCACTTCTGAGCATAGTGTTTTGACATCTCAGAGTCTACGGGTTGATTCAACAACTCGTAGCCTACGCATTCTGGATAGAACAGAAATTAGTGTTAAAGTATCCCCGATGCTAAATACGTGCATATATATTTTTGCAAGATAACTCAACTTAATGCAATGTCTGCCAAGCAAAATACATTGTTAGACACTTTGCATGCATGCCGGTAAAAGAAAATAGTTGAAGTTACCGGCAATAATGTTGTAAAAGTTCGGCTATGATTCGGGGACTTTACAAATACAAGCACTTCAAAATCATCGTTTAAAGGAGTTTTTGAGAAAATATTCAAAGAAAAAATGTATATTTATTTTAAGTATATTTCCTTTTCCCCTACAGCTGTTGCAGCTCTTTTAATAAATCATAAAAAATAAACGTTTGCTTTTTGTTTTTTTTTTTGTATTTTTAATTAAAAAAATTAGCTTAAATTCAAGATAGTTTAGAGTCTTCCATTTTCTCTTACTTATACTGAACTTAAAGTATTTATGCTTTTAATCATTGTCCTCCGGTATCTAATAAATCTATGTTTGTTTGCTTGTATTTATTTAATAACCTAATAATACTAAAGGCACTGCTTTATTATGCAAGCAATTACATGAACATATAAAAATTATTTACAAAATTTGTACATAATTCCGTTGAAGGAACTCTTGGGTCGATGAATGGGTTTTGACAAAACGATATGCGCTTTTCCGTAACGACCAAGTCAGAAAAATGAAAACGTTTATAGGTGCGCTTCACTGGGTGTTGCTTATGTGTTATCTCTTTCTTTTATTAGATCTCTTTATTTATATTATTTATTAATTTTGACGTGTCCGTGAGGCTTCTGTGTTATGTAAGAAGGCGGGTTCGTGTAGCTTTACTGCAAAAGCTGAACAAAGATTTTTTTTTCTTTTTACTCATCTTGCCAAGAGGAGATGTAATCTAAAAGTTCCTCATCGTCAGGTTGCTCGAATGTATCAAATTTGAATTCTTGCTGTTGTTGCTGATGCTGCTGCTCATGTTGTTGTTGTTGTTGTTGTTGTTCTGGTTCTTGTATTTTCAAAGGTTGCAAGAAACTATTGATACCATTAATGGATATATCTGAGTCAGAGTAGGAGGGCGTGGGTGAGTGAGCCAACTGATAGGCTTGAGCATCCGTGGGACTATTTAACGGGGAGCATTCATAATTACTGTTACTATCAGTACTGCTATCATCAAAATGCAAACTGCCATTGCTGTTCGCTGCATTATCGACAAAAGGCTGAGAAGATTCCAAAAGATTTTGTAAGCTTCGTATATATTCGACAGCAATACGTAGAGTATCAACTTTGGAGAGTTTTTTACTAGCGCCGCGTCCACCGTGAGACAAAGCATTTATAATTGATTGCGGTATGCGTTGACGCAAATTTGCAAAGCCATTATTGACTTGCTTAACACGGTTACGTTCACGGGCATTACGACGGGCCACCGATGGCAACTGTTCACCGTACGGCATATTGGCGTAGGTATAACGCTTTTTACCGATCATGGCGCTCGGTGATGGTTGTATGTTATGCATATTACTGTTACCCAATATTTTCGTTGGAGCGGGTGCAATAGCTGGTAATTTGGCATTATTTAAAAACTGCAGTTGATAGGAAGCATTTTGTTGTTGCGTTAAAATTGTCATATTTTGATTGATAATGTGAAAATGTTGCGGTTGTTGTTGGTGTTGATATTTATTCTGGGTCATGCAAACACTAGCCATTATGCTGTTATTTTATATTTAAATGAATTTGTGAGTTAAAAAAAAAAAAAAAAAAAAAAAAAAAGAACAATAAAAAATGAAACCGCAATAATCCACAAAATTACGAAAGTTCTGTTTTAAATCCACACTTTTATCGTCGCTTGCGTAACTTACGTCTTCGCTTGATGATCGTTTAAAAACAACTGAGATAATAAACTCTTTTTTTAAAATGCGTGCTTAGTTTCAAGCCGAGTGATGAATGAAATTGCGCTGTATACAAATATATATATATATATGTTTAGAAACGAGTTGTTTGGTTCGTGTTGTTCACTCTTCGCAAACGTATTCCACAATGATACCCTTCGTCCTGTTGCAGACCCTTAAGTACTCTATCCAGCCAAGCAGCCAAGCAAACATAAACAAACTGGTGGTTGTGACATTAACTACCTGCTTAAAAAGGTTTTCTGTTAAGGGTTTTTTTTTTTTCTTCATATTTCTCAACATTTTACATTTTCGTCGACACAAGTGATCTTCTAAATAGTTCTAGGCTTTATTTTCATTTTTGAGAGAGCGAAAGAGAGTAAGCGCAATGCACGGAGAGAGTAAATAAACTAAACACATGAATAGAGTCAGAGATTACAGTAGAGTGCAGGTATGTTGGTTGGTTGGGTTTTTAAACAGGTTTAACATTTTACAATACGAAAAGAAAGCTAACAGTATGTCGACTATCTGTACGCACACATGCATACAATGTACTTAGCCTGTAGACAGCAAAGGCGCTCTAGTTTAGCGCCGCCGTTTTATAATGTGTATCGCAATAAACTTTGCAGTTTACAATCGTCGATATTTATTATACTCCTCGGAAATACCGAAATGTTAGAGAATGAAAATTCTTCCCGTTTATTAGTTAGTTACTCGTTAACTAACTGAATGATAAAAATAAAAGCAAAAAAAAGTGAAAGATTCAAAAGTCCAATGATTTCGTTTAGTTTCTAAAATGTATTTCGATTTATGTTTGCATTAAGGACGAGTTGTGCTATTAATCAAGCAACTGACTAGCTACCTACCTGTACGCACTTTGAGATTTTCATGTCCATGAGTTTGCGATATTCTTGGGATTTGTCGAAAAGATTAATCCCTAAAACTGCTATAAACCTATTTAAGTTAATTACACATTCCCTAACGAAATGGTCCCGTCTACGGGTTTTTCCCTTTGCTAAAATTTTCATTTGCATAGCACATATAAAATTTTTCAATTATTCGCAAACTGAATGAACTCAAGTATATCCTCCCGGTTAATCTCTACAAAAACTATAAAATTTAATAACAGCAACTAAAAGAAATTCAAACAAAATGTGTGCAAAATAACTAAAGCCGTAGGGAAAAGAAAAGTATTTGTATTAGGATAAGTCTTCTTTTCCTTTCATTTATGGATCTATTCGTTTACGGTTTACGATTTTCAGGAAACGCTAATATTGCATATTAATCACACTAGAATAATGCAAGCGTCTAGAGTATATCCACATCCTTTTGGCTATTTCATGTCATTGGACAGTTCCTGCTTGAGATAAACAACTTGATGCGCACATCTTCTTTATTAAGATGAGAAAAGCGATCTTTCAACTTTTAGATAGCCTCTTATAAAACTATAGCTTAACCTAAAGAAATGCTTACTATGCCTAATCGGACTCAGTGAGACCATATAGTACATCGCTAATAATCATATAAAACAATTTCAAGTCAAATGATAAATTATTGAGTTTGAATGGGACATTGTATGTACCCCAATATTTTCGTCGTCTTGTCTAACTGAAGTTATAGGAAATTCTCTACACGTTCTATCTAGATCGTATATAAGCTCGTTCTTGACATTCGTATTTCTCCGATTAATTTTAAGGTTGTTTCAGTTTCTTAACGATCGCGCACATTTTTACATCCGATCAGAGGAAATTAGTTAAGAAGAAGAAAATTTCAGTTATTTATCTTTAGTTTAGAATCGGCAATCATTGAAGGATGGATCTATATCATCTAAATCTGCGCTTGACGATGGGGCGTCTGTTAAACACTTAGCTATGTACACTGCTTATGTAACAGAAACTTTGAATCCTTCAAAATGTATACAAACTGTTAAGACAGAATGCTGGTTAACATTTTCATATGCTGGAATTCTCCATCGAGTCGAGTTGTGCGCGTACGTGTGCAAGGGAAAAGATCTTTAAAAGAATACAAGCAACGAAAAACTTACCCTTGTTAACCTCAAATCTATCTATTCATAATGTTAGGCTTTCGTTGTGTTTGTTTCTTTTACGTACACACATGAAATCATCGTTTATTCTCTTACTTTCATTTTTACTATTTTGTTGTTTTCTCTATCTACGTGGCTGTGTTAAGATGCAATGATATATGAAAAGAATGTCATTTAGGAATTTATGCTTGTAGTAGTAATAGTAACAGTGGTGGTAGTAGTGGCAGTAGTAGTACTAGTAGTAGTTGTCCTTACAATACAATATTTCTTTGTGTTTCCACTTCTTCTTCTTCTTTTTCTTCTTCTTGCTTAGTTGCTTACAAAAGGATATCTGATCTTTGTCAAAAGAAAATTTCCTTTTCAGTTAAAAGTCTTATTATTATTATTATTTTTTTTTTTTGTTTTTTTTTTTTTATAATGTTTGCATTCATATATGTAAGTGTATGCGTTCTGATTCTTTAGAACGAATTCTTTATTAGTTTTTTTTTTTTTTTTGTTTTGTATGTGGGAGATTTTTTTGAAAATGAAATTTCATCTATTTTTTACTTTTCGCTTTGATTTCCATTTTTCGAAGCAAGAAAGATATTTCCAGCTCCCTGCAAGTGAGTTTAGTTCAGTTTGAATGAAATAAACGATAGTACGTTTTATTATCACAAGTGCTGCGTAATTCTCTTAGCTTCTTGGAATGTTATTAAAGTTGTTTCCACATTACCCTAAAGCAATTTTCTTTGTCTTATGTTATTTTCTTAAATTTAATGTAATCTAAATATTTCAGTTAAAGAAAAATAAAAAATTTTTTTCAACAAATTTGTGATTAAATTAATTTTAAAAAGGTATTCTTTGCAATTTTTTTTTTTTTTCTTTGCGAATCACTTCTAAATATTTATTTATATTATTTTTTTTTTAAGAACTTGTAGGCAAATATTCATAAAATTATTTTCCGAAAACCTTTATAAATTGCTTTTCCGAATTTGCGTCATTTAATTTAATGGAGAAGAGAAGGTTTTTGAAAATATGAAATAACGTCGTAATGATTTGGACATATATGTATGTATGTATGGATGTGTAGAGAAACCTTTTTTTTTCTTTTTGCAAACGTTTTAGTAAATGTTTTCTTGAATGGGTTCAATATTTGATACTGAAAGTAATTTAAAAAAACATATTTATTAAAACGATTTCTTCTAAATAATAGCGACAGTTTTCAACGACAACTTTTTGGAAATTTTCAAAAAAAATTTACAAGAAGCTGAAAACACTTTCAATTTTGAAAGCAAAAGAACATTTTCTATAAGGCAGCAACTATTTGCTTTGGCTTACCGAAGGACATGTTTCCCGGAAAGTTTTCCAAGAAAACTCTCTATAGAAGACAGTTTTTTATAAGCGTGAAATTACTTGATTGGAGCAATAAGTAAGCGCGCACTTGGTAAAGGCACACATGCGCTAGGTCGGTGTTATTCTTTACCTCTGTCCCCACTACTTTATGACAATTGCTGTGTCACACGTATAGCAGGCATCCTCTGACTGATTAGCCCTAGCCATATACCCAGCACCGTTAGATTAAAAAAAGATTACAAAGGAAGAAGGAACAAAATTTACATACTCTATGATATTAGGCAGGCGTAGTTGATTCTTTTCCGCTTTTGTACACTGTATTGTACAAGAGTTAAGTCAAACAATAAATGAAGCCAAAGCTAAAATTTTCTTTCAGATCTGTTTAAGTCCATTACAATTGGAGGGAAAAAAAATGCCTGGATTAAGGTAAAGTTTCTCTCGCAATACGAAGTTCACCTTCTGTTGTCTATATTTGTTATAACTTATTATACAGCCATGAGTATCAACAGTTATATCCATATGTCAGATAACTACATCGTACGTGCCGTTCCTGCAAAGTTACAAGAATTATACAAGCTTTATACTGGCAATGTATTCAAGAAGGTTTAAAAGTAATTTTGGAACTTGAAGCTAATTTAATCTTCAAAGGTAAACCGTTTAAGAAAACAGAGCAGTTTACGTTCAATGGCTTTATTCAGGATCACAAGGAAGATGCCGTTAATTGGACAAAGTTTGTAAAAGCAGGTTTCCATTGTAAAGCACAGGGCAATTGGATATACTGGGGAATTTTTATCGCTATATTTGTTGTAAGACATTAGTTATAAGCAGTTCTTGGGTTTTAAAGGCAGAGGTGTCCTTAGTGTAAGAGTGGCATCTTAATTTTTTGCGACTGGTGGAGTGTTTAGCAAAGAGATTACGCAGGCGATCAGACGGATAGGCAGACGTGCTTAAATCGATCAAATTTTGAATATAGATTTGTAATTCCGTCCGTCAGTTGTTGTGCCACAATAAATGAAAGGCTTCATTGCTATTTTTTTACTTTGCTTGTTCGTTAGCTTAAAAGTATTTATCTTACAAGAACGCGCTAAGGGTATTAAGAATACATTAAGAAAGGATTCTATCGCGGAATAGATTGGTATGGGATTTGCGCTTCCCCTTTTAACTGGGAACATGTGTTCCAAAAGAGTGCAAACATTTCTAATAGTCGTGGCGATAATCAATAGTGTCTTCTTAGGATTGAGTGTGAAATGAGTTGATAGCCTCCCTTGATATAATGAATATTTGGATGGCTTTTGTTAATATTCAACACAATTTAGTGAATGGAGGCTAGACGCTTGATTACTTGTTTTCATAGCGCGTTGAGAGATTTTTTAAAGTTTGCTTGAGCTTTCTTCGAATTCTACGATAGACATGTAATTAAAAACTTACTCGGTCTACGTCCCTACCTACTAATCTGCTGGCGGCGTAAAAGAGTTGAGAGAAATTAAATTAAGAATAACTGCAAAATACCCCCAATATGGCTAAACTGTAAGAGGTATTCCAAGTTGATTAGTCTTTGTGGTGAAGGTAGTTTGAGATTCTTGGGCGACGGAGAGTCGTGTTCCCTCTTGTGTTTCACAATTCACGGAATATGTTTTCTTTATTGATCAAATAACCTAAAATGCATTCGCTCTTTTCAGCAATCGGGTCACTTGACTCAAAATGTTAGTGTTTATGAAAAGGTACATATGCTCGACATTTGTAAAGCCACTTATTGTCACTGTTGCGGAATGCGGAGGATGAGGGGAGAACGTTTAGAAATGTTTTGCCCTGAAATTTTGCATGAAAATTTTATCGATTTTGAAGCTGATTAATCTCCGCGTATTGTGAGAAGGAGTGCGTTTCTGTCACCTTTTCATAGTGTTTATGCATAGGCTAACCCTATAGACCTTCTAACACATTAACCTAAAGAAACCTGAACATCATTACAAAATAATGTATTTAGTTATATGCTAACGACAAACGATGAATGGTATAACCTTGAGGGTAAGCGACTACAAAGAACTCTTTGTTTGTTTGTGCTTGTGTCGCACAAATGACACGTGCTTCCGATTTTAGAGAACGGATTCTAAATTTGCATTTATGCATGAATTGAATAGACAATGCAAGCAAAGACACAACTTGAAGAAAACTAATCATAAGAAACTTGGATAGAAAAAGATAGAAGCGACACGCAAATGACAAGTGACCGCAACTCGTAACTAAATAGCTAGCATTCAGACTTGTACGATGATGATGATGATGACGATGACGATGATGATGATGATGATGATGGCGATGATAATAAATATGATAATCATGATAAAACACTAACTTTATTCGTGTGTACACAACGTATGCAATATAATTAATTTGCAGTATACACACATTAATGTCCTTATGCTTGTAGGCTTGCTTGCTTGCTTGCTAGGTTGCTTGTTTAATCAAATGTCTAGCGTTTTCGTGATTTGCAAGTGCGCGCTGCTGATGATTGCAAATGATTGTTGAATTAAAGCCGCTCACGCGGGCGCATATGCATACAATTTGACAAAATCACATTGTTGGAGACTTGAAATGTGATGAGTGTCTGATTTGTGGCTTGTGCGCCATAGCACGCGTGCGTGTCCAGCCATACGTTTTATCAAAATTATTATTGTGTGTTTTTCTACTTCTTTTTTTTTTCTCGCTTTTATATCATTACTAAGCATTAATGAGCGAGTCTGTTATATACATTCTAGCATTTGTAACATCTGGATACATTCTTAGAATGTACACGAACCACACACACACACGCGCGCGCGCGCACGCGATTAAGAAAAAATCGTAAAACTCGTACATCAATCCATCAGGTTTATACAAACCAAAGCCAATAGTAATAATAATAATAACGATATTAATAGCGATGATAGATATATAAATAGAAAATGAGATCAGTTCGCGCACTCACATTCGGGTTAAGATGCAAATAATCGGGATTGCGTATCGCATTATTTTGAAGGCATTTTGCCTGCAAGCGTGTAAGGGCTTGTAGGGGTGATTCGGATTCGTCTTAAAAGTTATAAACATTAATATTCTTGAATTAATCGAAGAAGCAAAAATATATAGTAAAATATTCGAAAGATTTGACTGCCTTGATTTCTTGTAAATGTTTTCATAAATACATACATATCGTGTGCACTAAGCATAGGGGACAGCTGCAAAGTAGGTAAATATTGTTGTTGTATTAACATCATTTCATTAATGCGTTCTGAGTCTGGTTGCTTTTTAATGTTGAAATTATATTCCGCATGCGTGCTGTTGTATATGGTCAGTAATTGCGCGCATGTGCAATGCGACAAAGCAAAAATTGCACCACAGTCACTATTTTAATAGTTGCATATATACATACGTATTTTAATAACTAAATTTATTGAGTTTACAATGGTCTTGATTAAGCACAAGCTCTTAACTAAAGTTCTCTTCTTTATTTTTATATATATAATCATTACATTTACCCCCCCCCCCCCCCCAAAAAAAAAAAAAAAGAAAAAAGATGATTTATATTTCCAGTGCCGTAAATACGTTTACGTAAATGTAAACATTTTTCAAGCTAAACGAAAAAAAAGTTGATTAACGATACCTGTATTGAGTTTCGGTTAGCTATAGCTCGCCAGCATAGCAATTTTAAAATTGCAAACTGCGCACGAACGGACCGACATGAAAGCAAATTTTTTGGAGACTTTTAACAAAATTGTAACAAACTAAACGACACACATTATCTACCCGTATTTTTTAATCATAAAAATTTTTATTATACAAGTCGTTGCTTATAATCGGTTAGATCGATGAACATATGCTTCTGCCATTTTTGGTTCTAAAATGAATTCTCATTGCTTTAAAGAGATTCAACGCAGCATCCTTACAGCGAATTATTGATCAGGGTAAAAGAAATTTAAATTAGTTTCAAATTGGATCCCAATTCGACTATAATGTGATGCGGTGACATCTAGTGTCCAATAAACGAACTACGTTATTGAAAGGATATCTTTTACAATTTGAAAAGGATGCTTTCCATGATCATCACACATCACACATCACATCTTATTGGAATAAAAGTTTATTAGAATATTACCTGATGTTGTTTATAAATATTTTGCAATAAATTTATTGTAGGAAGAAGTAAAGAGCCAAACCAGTTTCTATTGTTCTTATACTTATAAAATTAATCCATAGGAGACAAATTAACGTAACGTTAAATCGAAGGCAAGAAATGCCTTTAAATACCCTACACCGTTGTGTATGAAAGAAATCGAAATAAGATATAATTTTGCTTCCATGTAAGACAATATATCATGTGTTGCCACTAAAGGAAACGTGAACTGGCATAGTCTCAATTCCGCACAATTCATTTTTTTACAGAAAATCTTTTCATTCTTCACCTATGTTAGTTTTAAAATATTGAAATTTTAAAAATTCTCGCCATATGATGATTTAATTTTCATAGAAGTCTTTTATATATATGTTTGGGTCTAGGAAATAGACCTACCTAGTCCAAATTTCATATAATTAATTCCTATATTAAATTATTTTTATGAATCGATTATCATCATAAAATATTTTATATTAGACAATTGTACCGCATAAATGGCTTACCTCTCATAAGTGGAGTTATGCGGAAGAGTCTCAAAAATTGTCTCATCCGATCGAAACTTTTTTGCTTTTACTCAGCAATTTCTGTGAAGAAATGTTGAAAATTGCAAATTTTTTTCATATAACAATTTTTTCAGAGCCATAGCGCGCCAGATTGCGAAATTTCGTCGAAATATCTTAAAATTTAGAGCCAGAAGATCAGAACCAAAATGCACGGACAGACGGACAGAAAAGCTTAAATCGATTCAGAATCATTTTCTCAATCTAAACCTTATATTAACTAAACTTGGTTATCCAATATACGAATTTCCTTTCATTTTCTCCATTTCACTCAAGATCGCATCTATGAAGTAATTTTTTCATGATTTCAATACGCCCTTGACTCAATGTGGGCCGCGTATGCTATTGCTTTGAAATATTCGAAGAAAGAAAGCAATATTTTCGAGTTATAACACTTGAAGGCTTCGTTTCAAAGCAAACTGCTGTCGAGTTAATTTGACCCAACACAAATTAACGTGGCCTCTGTCAAATAAGCCACAGTTAAATTTGGGTCAGCCAAGTACGAATTATGGATACAACCAATAGTTTGTCAAGAAATGCAGAATAAATGATAAATCCTTGTGGAGCAAATATGGAACTGGAAATGGAACATACATCTAAACTCAAATTAGTCTATTTTTTTATAGCGTTACGGCTCGAAAATAATTTGCGGGGAAAGAGACTTGCCTTCTATGGCTATGTTTGTAAGTAACTGCGAGCGTTCAATGCAAGACAAAATGTTTTCAAAGGAATTTTCTCGCTGAACGCGTTTATATTCGAAGTCTTTTGCAAAAATTCAATGAATTTTCACAATGGCAAGCAACTACCGTTAAGTACTTAAACAAACATATCTAATTTTGCAGATTTATTACAGAAGTAACTCTATTTTCTAGTTTTTATGGGTGGGTTTATAGACGGATTCTTACTTAAGCGGAAGTTTAATTAAGCAAAAGAAAGGAAATTCTTGTACATTATGTCGCTCATTTGGAATTTCCACAGAAAACGATTATTAAGAGAACGAAGAGATGGGTTTATGAACAAGATTAACCCAAATTTACGTCAATCTTACCACGTTGTGACTCTCAATCATTTATGAAAGTTCTGGGAATGTTGTTGTATGTGTATTATCTTACGTATTTATCTTATATATATGTATATCCTTCTACTCCTTTACATTTATCTAAGCTTTGCTATATAATAGGTGCTTGCATGTATTTTGATTAGCGACCTCTATTGATGAAGACGACAAAGTAATGCAAACGCGATAAAGTTCGATGATTTTCACCTTTCTCTACGTAAAATAATAATTCTCCATTTAATTTTGTTGATATATATAGCCGACGCTGATCATGGAACGATCAAAATTACATTTTCGACATTCATTGCTTTTGTTGTTCTATTTGAAGAAATCGCTGCTACACCATATCCCAATTGCCAGCTTTGATTTCAAGGTTTTACAAGTGGTGATGATGCTGTCAATGGCAAAGAACATCCTGGAGGACCAAAAAAGCTCGCAGACAATGAATTGGAAGACTTATTGGACGAAAACCCAACTCAAACTCTAAAAAATTTTCAAACACCTTAGAAAAGAAGAGAGAGAGAGAGAGAGAGAGAGACAATCCCAAGCGCAAATAGTCATGCGTTAATCCAGCAGAGCCACTGACACCGAAGCGCAGTATTCATGGTCATTACGTTTTGCTGTGCACATGGTGGGATCAGCTGTAGTAGTTGTAGTATATTGCTAGGCGCTAAAACCGTATGAAACTGTTATTGCAGATGTCCACCGACATTGATTGAACAAATTGCACGACATCGAGCAATAACGGTTAAGAAGTGCAAAGCCATACTTTTGCATGATAGCGCTCAGCCACACGTTACAAGAGTTGTCAAGGATACACTGTTACAGCATGACTGAGAAGTTGTGCCGCGTCTAACGTACTCACCAGACGTAGCACCTTCTGATTACCTTTTGTTCAGATCGAGGCAGCATGGCTTGGCTGATATGCGATTTTGAAATGGGGACAGTTCCCAAACTAATATCATTCTTTCGACATGGTGTCGCCACGTTGCCAGAAAGATGGGAAGAACATATCGAAAATGATGGAAAATATTTTGGTTAATATATATCGCACTAATCTTTCCTAATCTTTCCTAATTAATGATTTTTTCAAGTGCAAAAGTGATCAGAATATATGCAAGCACCATATATAAGTGTAAAATATTATAGAATACGAAGGCCATATGTCTTTTGACATTACAATATGAAATCGTTAAAACGTTTAAAAGTAACTTAAACTCACCGCATGGCAAGGTTAGGGCTAAGAAAATTCGTAACGTGTGCTTTGTCTGACATGCATTTCCTTTACGTACTTGTATATCGGGCGAAGTGACAAAAACATTGAACTTTCCATCTTTTAACCGACTTGGATTTTCGAAACGATAATAAAGAGACAGAGACAGAGACAAGGAGAGAGAGATTGAGAGATAGAGATAGAGAGAACGAGATTTATGTTAAGATTTCAATTAATTTATTACGTATGCTTTATGGAGGTTCCGCATTTAGTCAAAATGCTAATGTAAAAAGCGGCAGAAAAATCTTTAATTATTTATACATAAGATACGCCACCAATAAATGAGTCCTTTGTTTTTTTTTTGTATATACATATATATATATTTTAACCATGACCTTGAAGAAAGTGTAAACAGTAGGCGGTATTTTATTTTTATCTAAAGCTATAATGAACACCTTGATTGATTGACGGACAGATATGCTGAACGTACCAATAAACATAGGACCTAACAGCATCATGTATTATTTTAATGATAATAGTCTTAGCAACTCATTATTTACTGATAAAATATATTTCTTCACTTTCCATTCTACACTTGCGTGGACCTTGACGGGTGACCCACAAAGATATTTATTTAATTTACTTTTTTTATTTTTTTATTTATTTATTTTTTTTTTTTGTTAAAAAGCAAGCTCTTTTAGTTCGGCTGTTGTTGATTGTATTTGATTATCACTAAAGCATCTTTAACATCAGCAATAACAAGATTTGCAATTATCACTGCAATTTTTCAACATCATCACTAACAACAGCCACCAGATCTTTGTTACAGATCTTAAAAGTTCATTTTGAATGTAGGTTTGTAGCGGAATCGTCATCATAATCATCATCATTATCATCATAATCATTGTGAACGTCATCATCGTTGCATATTTCATTCGTTTATTGGCAGTGAAAGAGGAGAGCACAAAAGACAAACCATTGTCGAGACAGACAAACTGACAGATAGCATAGCATTAAGCTGGTTTACCGAGAAGACTGTTTAGCTTGTTAGCAATTAATTAAATAGGTTTCGACAAATTTTTGCCTTTCAACGCCATTTATTTTCATTTAGGTATATTTCGCGCGCGCACCAATCACACCTTTTTAACGTAAATGCATAAGGTTACCACCCTATTCATTGATTTCGTTTTTTGACGAGAGGGGCGAGATGAATACATTTGCATATAACATTCGATTTCACTTTGGTCCGTATCACCTTATATGCTCGGCACATTTAGTTATTTTTAATGGTACACTAGGTGCCATTAAATAACAAACCGAAAAAATAAGGATAACAACCAGAAATCACAAGTGGCGAGTTTCTGTATGTATATAGCCTCCAGCTAACATTTTTAGTATAATTTTGACACCACATCATTTCTTTTTTTTTGCTCTTCTTTCTTTTTGTTCGGTTTTAAAGAATTTTGGCGTTGATTGTCATGATGTTAATGTGCTTTGATTGGTAATATATATAAACCTTTCGTAACGAGGAACTTAACCAATTAGAAGGGTAGTAATTAATTTTTTAAGCCGCTATTCTTTAGCGATTCACTTGTCTTTCCTCCTCGTACTAGGTGGCAATTATAAGAAAATTTCACTTAGGTGACAAAAAATGCACTGAGAGAAATGTTTCCAAATTAATTTTTTTTTTTTTGTTTTTTAATTCAAAGCGTTAATCGAAAGATTTGTTTTTAAATTTTAATGTTTACTCTTTCCAGGAAAGTAAAAAAAAAAAAAGCAATATGGCCTCCTTTAGAGTACCTTTTTATAGTCGAAGCAAAAGACATTTTCAACTTCGTTTGTAAGTAGCATGCAGATAAATGACAGCACACAGCTAATACTGAACATATGCGAAATTTGGTTTCCTTAGTTTTTTACTCATTTCAGTTATTCCGTAATCAAATTTGCTTCATAAGCGAAGCCATTAGAAAAAACCTGTAATTTTTTTTTTATCTTATACCAGTAGATTGTGGTTAACTTACCTCTCAACATACTTTACTGATCGATTGTAGAGTATTATCGTTCGAGGGCTTCTTGCTTTTACGATCACAATCACAAATCTTAGTTTAAGGCCATACTCCAATGTTGGTTTCTGGTGTTGTGATATTCCCCCAATTTCTCCACACAAGCCATAGAATTTTTAAAAGAAGAACGACATTTTTAAAACAATGCATTTCAATATTTTTTATGGCTTGTGCCATAAGCTCTCTCCAAAGGCTCTTGCCATGCAAAAAAAGAAGGCAAGAAAATTGATTATCTTCGATTTTGGATGTACAAGTTAAAACCGGTCTTGAGGTCAATGAAGCCGTACGCCTTATCTTATCGACTTAATGCTAATTCACATAAAATATTTACTTGTTCCGGGTCCATTGCTTAATATTGAAGCGGTTGTTATAGCAAGAAGTGCTACTTACTATCAATCCAGTAAGATAATCCATACTTTGATTTAAATCGAATCTTCTATGAGTCTCTTTGTGTACGGTTCGATAAAATGCTTCTACGATTGTATCGTACCTGGGATGAATTGGGTTTAAATTATTATATTAAATCTTGCGTTACTCATTATTCACATGAAACTTTAATCAATCCGGCTTAGACAGCTGTCCGTCTTTATTAGGGTAAAGTTGAAAATTGCAATAGAGAAGATTATCTTTAGCAGCATGCGGGAAATACGAAAGGTAGCTTTAAGGTAATTTGATCTAAATAGAATTAATTATTGTAACATTGGTCGAATGTAGAGAAAACCAACCTATAACACCCCCTAAAAAAGGAGCTACGTATAACACAGCCACACATTTAATTACAAATGGATGGATGCTTTTTACAAAAATATCTTCATATTTCATATTTATTTCATATTTATTTTTGAATGTAATACGCATTTTACATGTGCGTTATGTACGTATTTCGAAATGCTTTGCCGAGTCAATGTTTCTCGCATAGATTTGACCTACGAATGTTTGCCTTTTCGATAAGCCCGTTGTGCTATCTGTTTTTATTTTCCATGTACAATCGATATTGACATTTGATATCGAGGCTACTATATGTTAAATATATGTACTCGCATATACATATCAGCAAACTTGTACATAATTTAGAGTATATCAACAGAAGTCGTTGTACTACTATGAGTGGCGGGCTATTAATTTTTTGGACAACATACAATTTACGTTTTTTTTTTCTCGAAGTTTTTATCCTTTCTTAATATAAATTCATAGAGACCGAATGTTCGGGGCAGAAGTGGTTTCGCGTGTATTCGTGTGCTGACACGGAAGTGTGTTGTTTCCTTCAAAATTTATTTCTTTAATTTTTTGGAATAACTTTTTTTTCTCTTTTTTTTTTTTTTTTATCTTTTACGTTAATTATAATGTTGCTGAGGGGTAATTTTAACACCTCAACAACACAATCGACAAATATCATTAAAATTGTACATGGATTGGCGTAAAAAATGAAAAATTAATATACAAACGAAAAATGAAATGTTTGAATATTTGGATGAATGAATGTGGACATGTATGAGATGCCATACCCCGGATAACCCGGATGCCCCCGATTACTGTCCTAAGTTTGTTTTCATTCTACTGTTTACGTAATAAAAGTAAAGAGAGAGAGAAAGGGAGTGTGTGTGCATGCTGTGTCTTGGCGTCATGCATCAGCTGTTAAGCTATAGTTGATATTAAAAACGTTAGTACGTGTTGGGTGAAGCTTCTTAGCTGCTTTTGCACTTTTATTTATCATTATAATTTTTTTATTTTTTATTTTTTTTATTTTTTTTTGTATCAAAAGGCAAAATAATGCGGTGAACTTCACTAGAAAGTTGTGTAGTAAACGAGACGAATTTGTATTAAGGGGAAGGGCCTTGGTTATATATGTATATATATATATATATATATATATATGAGTGTGCGAATATGTTTGTGTAAGTATAAGGTTTGGTGCTTGGAGGCACGTTTAAAAGATATGCTGTTATTTTCGCACCTCGACATCAGTTTTTCGCACTTTACAACTTCTAATTTGTGCCAATATTGAAAACACACAAACTCATATGCGCACACATTTAGTCGAAGAAGAGCTTAGTGCGAAAGGCAGCGGCAATCTCTGAACAACAACAATAATATCAATGATTATTTCACACCTTGACTTCACACCACGTTATCGTGGCATGCGTATCGGTAATTTTCTTAAAAAAACAAAAAAAACGAAAAACGAAAAAGAAGCTTTTTTTCTGTTCTTTTAACTCTTTTGCTTTGATGCTGAAAGCAACTATCCTGCAGTAAGCTGTATCCTGTCAACACTTTGGCATTTTAATGCCTTAAAGTACGTTTTAAGCTTTAAAAAGTTTCATATTTTAGTCAAAAGATAATTATACTGTGCGTACAAATAACCGTTATTAGGATTCCATTTTTTTTGTTTTTGTTGTTTCGCTTTTTTATGCCAAATGACTCTGTTGTTGATGATTTTGGTAACTTTTGAAAGATGCTTCGATACTTCGACACTCCGACTCGATAAAATGATATATTATTGCAGACACACACTTACATATTACATAATGTTGAAATGTAAAGCCCGAAGAGCATTCAATATCAATTTCATTTTCAGTTTCACTTTCCAATTTTCCCTTTCAAAAATTCGCTTTCGTCGTCCCTTCAAGTTCATTACAGTTTTATGTAAAAAGAAAAATCAATCTCCGTTCAATTTCATTCAATTTCATATCACGTTTACATCCGTTTACGTATCTCCGGAGTGCATGTTATTCGAAACACCCATAAAATGATTGATAAATTTGCTTTAACCTTGTCGTCATCGTGTGTACATGCACTCCCTTTAGCTATATGGCGCACTAAACATTGTATTGACAATTGTACATGTTTTCTTTTTATCAGATTTCCCCATCGATTTTTTTATTCATATACGTGTATGTGTGTGTGTATGTGCATGCATTGCAAGATAACAATTTATCTTAGAGTCATACCTGTTTGATCTAGTAAATCACATAAGGATCTTGTCATTGTTAGGCTACTGTTTCTCATTCCTATACCCAAGGAATATCTATTAGTTTTCATTTGATCGTAGACATCACCTTTCATCGAAAGTAATAAAATGTTTAATTAATTGATTTAAACAAATTCCTGTTAAACTTCACTTGTTTAATAATTCGAATTTTACAATATTTTACAAATATTCAAACAACAGAGAGCAGAGTGTTTTTACAAAAATGCATTCTACATGAGCGGAACATACTTTGATGAGAATCATTTTTGTTAAAGCCAGCTATTTCGGTTGCGATGAACATATCGGGACAAGTACCTTTCCTTTTAGACTTACGAAAACTACATTTCTTTCATTGTGCGATGCAATTTGCGGACGCAACGAATTGTTCTTGTTGTTCTTTTAAAATTTATAAAAGCTGTAAGGGCTAGATATTTCCTTTGCGGAAATTTTTGTATTTTTATTTATCTGCCAAAGATCAACTCGCCGAGTTTGTGTGGATGTCCGGCTTCATTTCACAATCAATTACGTTTGCAAAACTTACCCTGGCTTTGTAACTGTAAACTCTTTCTTGTACGCAATTTACTCCTACCGGACAAATAAGTGACGACAATCGTTTCGAATACAATAATCCAACGTAGGCATAAAATGCTAGTTTTTGTCTACAAAACTACTTACTTTTAAGCCTACTATGATCCACGCAGTCCTTGCGGTATTATGTACAACAAAAGGATGACTGCCATCATCTGTCCTAATTCATTCATAGGTAGACCACTCGTCTTTACAGTTTAGCGTCGTGGTTAGTTCGTTGGGTCCTTCCCTCCTGACCAAAACACTAACCTCTATGGCTCCTGGCGTCCACAGGTCTATCGGATTACAGCCGATCGGAACTTACGAGGTGTTCAACATGACGGCGTAAATGCGAAAGAATGACAAGAGTATTTCCTTCTGGGTCTGCCACGATGGGCGTTGCTAAACAGCTCTCACGCACATTCAAAATCAGCTGGTATCAGCTTCGTCTTCGAACATAATAATCCACCTGCTCCTCGTTCATCTTACAATCTACAGACTCATTTGAAAAGGGGTGACTCTGAATCTATGTCATGCAAAGAACTAATTCAAGCTACGATATAAAAATATTACCATATGTAAAGACAGAACAACTTGAACCAAGAGTGGGAGCGAAACATATCCGAGACTTTAGTCTGTAGACTTCGGTCTTTGCGTAGTTAATACTAATCAGTGCAGCTTTACATGCTATGGAGTTCGTGCGTGTAGTGAAAAGTGTATATGGCAGATATTGGATGGCATTGCGCCAATGGATACATGAATTCGCTGATCCCAGTTTATATAGAACTTTCTGCAAAAATGCGCCCGTATTTGCTTTACGCCGACAACTGAGCAAATGCGTACTTTGCGAATAACTTTTAATCGGCGTACACCCTTTACAATGTTGTGCCATTACTGATGTTTACGATAATCACTCGAATTCATCGACTACGTGTGATTCTCAGAGACTGCGCAACTTTAAAAACTATTGCTTACTTTCTGGTCACATTGGGAAAATTTTATGCATTTTTTTAACGTAGGCCTTTAACCTGGCTGTTAATTGCTTAAACTTGAGCTATTAGAATGGGTGTTTAGTTGGATAAGAAAAAACTCTATACATAAAATATTATTTCATTTACTTTAAGGTGTGATGTATAAATGAAATTAAATAGAGTTGACAGAAGTTTTGCTCTTCTTATTAGGGAAAATAATATCTGATATGCGCCTGAGTAGGCGGATAGACGAAGGCTCGCGACTAACAACCTAATGGTTGTGGGGTCAAATCTCAAATGCGATAGGGTATTCAATACAGGCGAGCATACTATCTAAGTTATCCGGCAGCCTTTAAATCCATACCTCGTAAACAGGAGCATAAATCAATAAACGGCGAAACAGATTGATTGAGCAACAAATGGACGGTATGGGGGATATGTAAACGCTAATCGAATTGGAAAAATGATGGATGATATGGTTAAGAAGAGCAATTTTTAGAATCCAATGACTAGATGTAATCGACGTAGACCTAGAAAGTACATATGTTTTCAACTCGTCAAATCTTACATTCCAAAGGTGTACATTACAGGTGTAAAAACGATTCCATTTGATAATTAATAAGGAACTGAGGAAAGCTAGTATTCAATGATAAGCTTTCCCTATATTGAATGTCTAGTGGTTCATTTTATTCCCTTACGGCTTGGAATGTTGTTCCCATTCACTTCTTCTTAGGAAAATGTAATACATTTTCTTCTTTTTTGCCTATAGTCTCGTAATAATCATAACAGAAACTAATAACATATCCCGTTATTTTGGCTTTAAGCAAGACTTCTTTGCTAATGTCATAATTAATTCTAACTGTTTGTAAGCAGATGATTGATATATTTATGCTATAATTACAAACATTCATACATCACCATATATATAATTATATATATGGTATATAAGCGATTGTTTAAGGCAAACGGTGACACGCTCCCAGCGCCTAATGCAAACACTGCTGACGATGTTAAAATATTTAAATTTAACACCTTTTCGGTGGTCCCTTGAAGAATTAGAGTGTGACAATTGCAACAAAAGGCTTTACTTGTGTACATTAAAAGTAAATATCACCTGCCTGCATATACTGCACAATCTCTATCTTTTTATTTTTTTTTGTTTTTTTTAATAACTACCATTGATTTTAAGATTTGTTTCATTCGAAAAAGGAAACACGGTTATCTTTGAAAAAGGAAGAATTTCAAAAATCATATAAAATATAATAGTGAAGGGGTTGTTGGCAATTGAAGGAATTTGATACAAAAATGTGACAATTTAAAAAACAAAAAATGAAAAGAAGGAGCATCTGGTATTTTGAGTATTTTAAGAGAATATAAATGTAGGAATGCACCGATGCAGATGTCAAACTATTGTTAATACAAGTTTATACGATTTTCGTGCGCTATACCACTTGTGGTACAAGGGTGACTTGAAGAACTTGAGGTAGATCCACATTTTATTATTTCACGGGGCGAAGGAGGACAAAGGTAGAGTAGGGTGTAGGATTGGGACAGGGCTAATGGTCTGCCCCTTCAGTAAGTAGGGTTTCGTCCGTCCGTCTATCCATATAAGGGTAAATTATGCGCATTTCCTTTAGGTGTAGTTGTCAGTGGAGTGTTCGTGAGACAAAAATTTAAAACCCCCTGCATGTCGCGAAGTAGCTAGCTCAGCAACAGCACGTGCGACCGTCTGTACAGCCTTCGATTCTCTTTAAGTGGCACCTAAGAGTAATCAAGTCCGTAGTTTGATAGTTGGACATAGCTTGAGGATGCACAGACATTTTCTTGTTAGAGAAAAGTGTCTTGTCTGTTCGTCTGTCTGTCTTAATTTCTTGCGCTGAACTTTTGAGATATTTCGATCAAATTTGGTAAACTGACGTGTTTCTTGCCAAAGACGAACGCTATTGACAATTGTTCCGGTCTTATTTTAAAAAATCGTTATATAGACTATAGGCTGGTCTACGGTATTTAAGGGTGGGCTCGCTATAATGTCTTTATTTGTTGATATTAAAAAAGTTGGACTAAAATATCATTCCCAAGATTATTTCATTTATGCTTAAGAAGTATTTTCATTGACTGGATATGTGTGTAATGAAACACGCTTTTTTCTTGTGATAGCTGTGTATCAGTTTTTTCTTTGGACTTCAATTAATAGCCATTTGTTTTGTGTACATATCAGCGCATACTGAT
Organism: Glossina pallidipes; assembly: GCA_000688715.1. Lineage (NCBI taxonomy): Eukaryota > Metazoa > Arthropoda > Insecta > Diptera > Glossinidae > Glossina > Glossina pallidipes. The sequence continues at coordinate 2,816,760 of KK499773.1, read as the reverse complement.
TACCTGTGGTGCAAGTGCTAACATTCGGAACACACATTCATGTAGTGAAAGACAGAGGTATAATAGAGCCAGCATTGCAAAGTATAATAAAATCATGTAAACTACTTGTTTTTATGAACGATGTACAAACGTAATGCAAATTATTTGATAAATAGCTTTGATGAACTTTTACAAAAACAAAAGAGAAACCATAAAGATTTAGTCACGTCTGCAGAGTTAATAGAAACACGATTGTAAACTTTTAAAAGACAAATGATAGCTTGGCACCATAGCACCGTGGGTGGTTTTAACCAAAACAATGAAATCAATTTGTAAAAAAAGTAAAAATGTAGATTCATTTTAAGACGAACTCTATAAGTCCATCGTCCACATATAAAAATTATTACATTTACTTAATTATAGATCTGGTAGTAACTCGATTGATATAATTTTTTTTCCACTGAATTTTATTCATTTGATTAGCTATTATGTAACAGATTTTATCTGATCTGAGTTGGTCTTTATCCCTATGAGCCGCCAAGTGGATAGGAATCGCGATTACCAAGTCTGTGTTCGCAGTTCAAAGTCCAAGTTCAATAAAGTTACAGTTATTGTGAGTGTCGGTAATTGTATAGCACTTACCAATTCGGCTTGCATTCTCTAGGCTGCAGATATTCCTTACGTCTTTCTAATCGTTACCAGGTCACAGGTATACGGGACGCTCTCTGAGTAATTTCCAGAGATCATACTAAAGAAACAAATGCCAGTTATAAGCTAAATTTTAGCTTTCATCTTATGCTTTACGTGTTTTCGGATAAAAGTTGCTCGGTAAACCATCTTAAGTCGATCAAAATGTCTTATATTTTAGAAGATTTTCTTATTCTTCTTAGTTTTCGAAACGTGGGTAATAAGTAGCATAACAATCCCGTGGGTCGATGCACCTTATCTCTACTTTATATCTACTAGTTGTTGCACCGATTAATACAATTTTCACACTTAGTTTTTTGAATGTGCCTAGCATCTCCGTAGATCGATTATGTCAAAAAAAAATCATACTTTGATTGTGAAAAAAGTCAAAATTAGTCCATGTATAGAGAGAAAAGTTAATGTACGGCCAGTTAATACAACGAGTAGAAGCTTCGAGCAAGTTTTAAAGACATGTGTCTTTGAAAGCAATGGTCAGCTAATTCATTAGAGGGACTCATATACCCTTGGACGATTAAACACATTGTCATATGCACAGAGTGGCATCCGACATATGGGCAGACAGGCAAAGAGGCTTATTTACTTAGAGCATTCTCTGTTGTTTCTGTTGTGTACAGTCTCTTCCCCAAATTTTTCGTTTTATGCAAATGGATTGAAATCATTTTCGTTTAGATGATTGCCCGCCATTAAGAGATACTCGTAGGTAGGTTTATTCGGTTTTCATTTAGGTGAAAAAGCTTTTCATATCTTAATTATTTTATATCATATTTTGTAACCATTGCAGGGTTTCAATGATTTGATTGACTTTGAGAATTTCTCAGATTTAGCAAATCTATGCTTCCTCTCCTTTTTTTTTTTTTATACATGTAAAACAGGTCTTTTCCTAAAGATGTCTCTAATTTTTTACTTTCGTTCTGGTTGTAAAGTAAATGAATATAATTTTTTTCTTTCTTTACATCAATTTAATGCAATTTTTTTCAACAGGAAGCCAAGCGCAGTCTGGATATTGCATTTTAATGGCTTTTGTATTAAGCTCACTCTGTATGACATCAATTTATCATAAACTAATTCAACGCCTGGAATATGCGAAAACAAGTATTCAACCAGAATGGTCGCATACAGTGTGTACGCCACAATTTTTTGTTAATAAACTATTTACATTCAAGGTTGGTTATTATACGAAGCGTGATAAAATTAATTTCACATTAAATCAGAATATTTACAAAACTCTACATAACACAAAAGAAAACAATGAAAATCTTGTACGCACTTTGTGTATTGTCCATTCGCTATGGTAACAAGGTCATACTGCTAAAGCATGAAAATTTTCATTAGCTAAAATCGGTAAACGAAAAAGAAAAAAAAAACGAACGAAAAAAATGTTTGCAAACATCTGGTTTATTATTTTGCACTACTGGTAACAGTAGCTCTAAGCCACCTTTGTCTCTCCGAAAACAATAAGATTCAACAAAAATACGCAACTTGAGTAGAGGCCACTGTTGCGATCAATTACATGCATTGCATTTCATTAGATTTGAAATAAAAAAAAAAAAATGTTCTACTTTCCAAATTCAAATTTATACGTGAAAATAACATTTTAGATAGGAAGTGTTGTTGTCTTCCATCACACTTTCACATCGAATAATTGCAACGTACATCTTTCGAAAATTCGATATCCTTTTCTAACATATCTAATCACATTTTAAAGGAATCATTCACAATAAATTCGCGGTCTCGGCCTCGTAAAAAGTCCGCTCTTCTAAATTATGAAAATTAAATTTTAATTAAGAGGTAATTAACTATATATATAGATAATACATTGGTCAATAAATCTCTGGACTAAGAGAGGAAAACATACACAAACATATATTTGTGTGTGCAATGTTTGACTTTATTTACCAAACTATACGCATTATCCTTTAACAAACGGTTCCTTTTTATCGAATGATTTTCTAAAATTAGTTTATGCATAATTTCATCACATCTTCAGATCTGTCTCTTTTGAAAGTACTTTCGAAAAATGCAAAAAAATAAAAGTCGCTTAGTGCCAATTCAGGGACAAGGAGCGTGTTTCGCTGTTCAATTCATGTAATTTGGTCCGTGCTCCGGATCAGTAACATCCACTTTAAGTAACCATGCCAAGCGATGGCCATTTGGTAAACAGCTCTCTCATAGCAAAACTTTGTATGCAACAGCGAACCAACGGGCAGGCGCATCGATAAATGGGTGAACAAGTGTAGCGGGTGACAAATGAGCAAAACCATGAAAGGCAAGACAGACTGTTGTATGTATAAATATATTAACTCCCACACGTTGTTTGTAAACACTTCCTTACCTAAATTATACCTGGCAAGTTTAACATACGGATAGTTGATAACGGGTTGGGGAAATCATGTCCGAAAGCTTAGCTGGGGACGACGAGCTGCAAGCTGCAAAGCAATTCACTCAAAAAATAACAGAAACTCTCTTCCTTGCAATCTTCATATGAATGTGTTAGTGAGCAGATAGAAGAAAGTGCCAGAGACAAGACAAAGCATTGGCTCAAAAGACCCTTTATGCCTATTTTCTAACTGTTAAGAATATAATAAAAAGAATTAGCAAATCTTTCCAAGCAACAAAGAGTAGACCTGTTTAAATAGTCTTTTTATAAGCACTAGATTTTTCGAAACTTACGGTCTAAAACAATGTTTAGCCTTAGTTTAGCGGAGAGGAGAAAGAAGATAACTTGGTGCAGGTAGGCACTTAACGACTTTGTTGCGGAAACTACATGCACTGCATGATTGGAGAGTATAGAGAGCTTAGCATTTCCATTCTAATGCCCGGACAACAACCACGACTCTTTCAAGTTCACCGATCGTGATTCAAATCGTTATCGCTTCGATATACCCTAGTATTGGATGTCGTAAGAAATCCTCACTTCATTTTGAATGTTTTAGATGGATTCCATATATAAAAATAAAAAAAAAAATTAATTAGTATATGAATGAATATACATGTATGTGTGTGTGTGTGTGTGTGCACAAAGAGACCCGGCCTAAGCCGAATTATTTCGTTTTATTTATTTCTTTTTTTATTTTCAGAAAATATTTTTATGGAAATTAAATTTCCTTAAAAGCCTAATAAATATCAAATTTCATATTATCACTTAAAGGCATTTTGTAATATTTTTTTTCTTTTGCTGTTTTTGCTTTTGCCATTTGGTTTTTTTTTTTTTTTTTTGTATTCTTTGTTTCGCAGCATTTTATACGCTGTTCTTACAAATTGATTGCTATTTATTTTGATAATTGGCTTCGACTGCAATTTCTATATACGTGTGATCAGTGATCACGGATGCTTCACGGTGTAAAACCATTGACCACATTCGTGCTTTGAAAAATATCATATTGCATGTGCTGCATTCTCTCGTTCCTTGTTGTTACGGTGGTGTAAACGAAGCCCACCCAAATAAGCTGCTAGGCATTCTCTTCTTTTTTTTTTTTTTTTTTTTTCATTATCATTTCGTTTGTGGGAGAAACGCAACAACAATACATATATTGATGCATATGCACACGTTATAGAATATTGGCATAATTCAGAAACGAGCAGAAATCGTTTGATGTTAAAATACAAAGTAATCGGTATTCGTAAGTAAAAGTAACGAAATGCCTTAAAACAAGACTTGAGATCCGTCCGGGTGAAGAACCATTCATTGATCAAAAATCATAAGAAAATCCGCAATTTGCAATGATCGGACTACAGTAAAGGAATCAGTAAATTTCGATTTTTCATTCTCGTTCGGTTGTAATTTGATTTTAATATCGTAAGTTTTTTTTTTTTTTGTTTTGCAGTGGGTCGAAGCCTGGAGCAGAGATTTGGAAGAGAGTAGCTTGATCGAGTAGCTTGAAAATATTCTGAAAAAGCCTTGAGAGATATTACTTGCTACGTATTCAACGCTCTACGACGTCAAATGCTGATAAAAAAAAAAAAGAACTGTAGCTAAGAGAAGTCAGTTGACGGACGTTTGGACAGTGTTAGATTGTTTTGCAATTTTATTATTAAGAGATGTTCTTAAGATGGTCTTTACAACAAGCAAACAGTTTTCATTTGGCATTTGTTCAGATCATCATTCAACTTTTGAGCACCTAATGAAAATGTTCGAATAAACTTTGAATTTTTCACTTTCACTTAATGCAGACGTACGCGCGTAGCGCGCATTCGACATGCATGTAGCAACGTGCTTTTAATTTACCTTAATTTGATTTTCTTTTTTTTTTTGGAATTTTTACTACCCATAGTCTACAGTTTCCTTCAAGAACATTCGATTAGCTGAGAAACTTCCAAGCGAATGTTTGCTAAAATCCAATCTCAGAGATGCGTTTCTCTATCTTTATCGAACAACCGCAAAATGCCCAGCAAACGTCGAGTAGAAAATAATAAGTGATCATCAATCACGGGGTTCGATCTAGGTACCTATGCGTAGCATTGCGAATGAAACAACAAAAAAAAATCAATTCTCAATCTCAAGTCTTCGCGATAGAAACTTGCGGGTTTGGAGGCGAAATAGCCACCGATTCATTTTCTCAGATCTCCAACTTCTATGAACCGCTGATCCGCTAAATACGACTGCATTGACCTGAATAAGTGGCAATCGAAAGATGGGCAGGTCTGGAGAATATCGTGGGCAGCGGTATAACTTCCCAGCTTAAGGTGAAAATTATTTCCTTGGTTGTTTTTACGCCACACGGATGGATATATGCGAATTTTCATCGTTTCAAGGCAACAATACCTCGCAAACTACTTTCTAACCGTTTTACAGCTTACTCTAGTATTTTCATTCCAAGCCCAACTTAATCATTTTCGTAGCTTTAGCGGCATTTTAGTACACCGCTCTTGCGGTAAATAAACTCTATTACATAGCTCCTTTTAACCTTGAAAGTTGCTTTGACTTGCAGCATTTATCGAATACTTTTCAACAACAGTCACTATGATGTTTGTGAAAAGTTTCAAGGATTTTGTAACATTTCGGGATAAGATTTTGAACTCCTATTTAAATTGATGTGGGCAAATAGATAAAGATTGCATTCCCTATAAATTGCTTGCTCATAACAGAGGATTGCAATTTTTGTTTCGTCTTTTTTTTGTTTTGTTTCTTTTTCGTTGTTGAAGGGTATCACAAGTTAAAATTTAAATACATAGTTTTAGCAACATTTTGGGTGTGTTCATAATTTACATGCTGTTTACAAAGGAAAGAAACAAAAAAAAAACAAAAGGACTCAGGAAACAAATTTAACATATTTTTATAGTTTATTATTATTTTATTAATTAAGTAATTTAGCACAGGCCGGTTGCAAGTTGTTCTCATTATTGTTATTTCCTTTTGAATTAAGCAATTAATTTTCAGTGTGGTCTTCTGGTAAAAAAAGTTTGTTTTTTTATTTTTAATTTTTTGTCTTTATTTTTTATTTCTTGTTGTTGTCGTAACGCATCTCGGTTTAGTGCTTTTTTTTTTTTTGTTATTATTTTGCCCTATAATAAAGTAATTTATTAAATTTTTTGGCAACTTTAGGCACAATCTTCTGAAATGCATCTCGCCTCTCATCGGCATGACTGACTGACTGACTATATATATATGCATGCATAATACAAAGGGCAAAAATAATGATTTCAATTATGTTTTGTAATTAAAAAATTACAATAACAAATAACATGAAATGTTTTTAGTGATTTCCTTTAAATGTGTTGAAAGTCTCCTTTTCGCTGCTCCGTGTATTATGCATCAAGTTTAAGTTATATTTAAAGTTAATTTCATTTTAATTTTTTTTTGTTTTTCTTCTTCTTCTGTATCAGAGCAAGTGTTAATAGCAAACTGATATCGTTTTAATGACTTAATATACAATTTAATCTCTCTCTAGCACATACAAAGTCATTTAAAAGTAAGGCAAAAAGATTATGATACCTATGCTGTATATGTATGCATGAAGGGAAAGGTGATTGATAGAGATGATGAATTCCGTGCGGGCAATTCTTGTTAAGATTTTTAAGTTTTGCGTGCCATATAAAGAGGTTAATGAAATTTCTAAAGAATAAAAATTCTTTTCAATTTTAATTACAACTTGTTAACGTTGAAAGAATCAAATATATCCTGATATCTATATATATATATATATGTAACAAGATTACATTATAATATATGGTAAGAGAAACCTTTAAAGCGAATTTAATCTATGTATATATGAAAAAGTCAAACAAATGTTTAGTTGTCTAAAAGCTAATCGAGCATGTTGTTTAGATCAAGGCGGATAATATTATTATCATGGGATAGCATTAAAGAGATTATTACATATCACTTTGTTTGACGCCAGTCAGAATTTCTTTGACATTTCACCTGACCGGCGGTGATATACACACGTAACCTGACGTTTTGTAGAAAGATGGCGTTGGGAATAGATTATCTAATAGAAAGCGTTATGATTTTGGTAAATATTTTCGCAAAACTCTCACTTAATCTCTCTCGGAAAAGTCACAATAATGTCTTTAAATATTTTTTTTAAATATCTTCTTAGCTTTTTAGGTTAAGGTTTAGAATTTTAGATTGGGCTTAGATCCAAGCTAATGTGTTAAGTTTCAAATCTCTACTTATAGATATCTACAGCTTTGAAAGCGAGAACAACAAGCGATGAACTATGCTATGCCATATAATAAGCATAGGTTAAGCTCTAAAGGACGGCCGGTTGTTTGTCTAACGATTCCATTGATTTTAAAATCAGTAGCTTACGCACGAACGTACCAATAATAAAAAGATGTTGTTAAATAAATTGTCAATCCTAGGCTTCTCCAATATATACATATGCGGGGGGAAGAGATATAGACAACGAAACGAATGCACTTAAATTCTTATGGTGAAAGTGACGAGATGATCCAGGAGAATTAAAAGAAACTCCAATTTTTCGAAGATATTTTTTTTAAGATGTTAATCAGGATACCAATTAAATGTCGAGGATAACAATAGTGTTTTTATCATTGACATTAATATGAACATTAGTGTTAAAGGTCAGATTTTTTGATAAATAAATTAAATAATAACTCAATTCTTAAAATCCGAATGATCCGCTTAAGAATAAAGAATTTTTCTTTCTTTCTTAGTAATACAAAATCTTTTTTTTGTTTTTGTTTTTTTTTCTTTTTTTTTTTTTTAACGGCCAGTGTAAACGTACATTAAGCATTATTGGGAATCCTTTCATTTCTTCTATGTTTTGTTTTTCCTATACAACTAACTATTGTTTGCCCTATCGATTGGTTGTAATTCAAATAGGTGTCACTTTAATAAAAATATATGATTTTTATTAATTTGTGGTAATACATAGTATAATCTTATCTGATTATCAAGGTGTGGTCTCTGCATTTTCATTCATTTCACTATTCACTATTCTTTGTTAGTTCATTTTCATTATCTTAACATTTTCCAAAATCAAATAAAGTAATCGCTCTTTAATCGTTTCGTCTGAATCACAACGTTGAATGCTACATCTCTAGCGTTAATAAAGCAAAAAAAAAAAATAAAAAAAAATAAAAAATAAAAAAAATAAATAAATAAATAAAGAAAAAAAGTAAGACAAGAAAGAAAAAGGAAAAAGTTATCTCTTTTGTTATACACCCGATATCAAGTGATTGCTCTTCTAAATATCCAGCATGTATGTTAAGGTGCGTGTGTGTTCTTCTTTTATTCTTTCTCTTGTATCAATTCATATTTTTGCAATTCGTTTTCAATTGTTTTTGCCATTGGCATCTGTGGTAATATTGTTCAACACCAATTTAGACACTTCGTTCATCTTGTTAATGCTTGTGAGTAATGTGATCTTTACAGCTCAAGGGCACGTGTGCGAGCGTGTGTAAGCCGGCATATAAGATTACATGGTTAATAAGATGTGCAAAGGCAGAGATCTCTTATTACCAAGATTTATAAATTCAAAATTTATATTGATTTTCTTTCTTTTTTTTTATTTTTTTTTTTTTTTTTATTTATTTATTTATTTATTTTTTTATTTTATTTTTTTTATTTTTTCCTTCAAATGCTCTGTTCATGGATACGGTAGATATTTATTAAAATAATAAAACGATATTGATTGTTATCAATTGGTAAGTGATCATCAAATCATACTTAAAAGCTTATCAGGATTGCTGTAGAAAAATTAGCGAAAAGAGCACCAGCGCACTCAGCTCGATGTATGGAATATTGTTAAAATTCAAGGAAGCTTAAGATTAAGGTCACAATTAAAACGTTATGGGATATTCTTAATCTTTGGTTTGTTAACGTTAAACATTGTCTTAACACACTTGACGCTACACTTCGCTACACTTCTTCTCCTTGAATAATGCTTCTTATAAAGATATTCCTGCAAATGATTACAAAATAGAGAAATGCAATCATTTTCCGCACGCGAATACCGTTCACGTTTTTTATAAACTACCAAGAGATACATTGCTGTCTTCGCCTTTCCCAAGTAGTGGTGCAAAAACCAATTACTGAAGCAATAGAAAAAAAGCCTCTTTGCAATTTAAATTTGACATACAATCCTTGCAAGCTCTGTTTTGTACCATCTAACTACACAGAAGAGCTTTCGGGGTAACTCCACACGAACTTTTTCGTATTATGCCAAAACTAAAATGATATCAAATACAGCCAACGATTTATAAGATTATAAGAATTTTGACTGCCTTAAGGACATAAATTTTGTAATTCACTAAATTTGAAACAAATTGTATTTACCTCTTAAAACCGAATAAAGTAACTCACACTACTCATACTAAAGGCAATGAGAAAGAACACATCACTCCATAAGTTCACACAATGACATATAGATAGGGAATGACTATTCCCGAATCCATAAGATTTTTAGATACTACTGAGTTTGAAGTCACAACATTGCGTCACAATTTTATGACATATACTACGAACTAATTGAGTAATGGGTGATAAGTAGCCGCACTAGCCGCTGCGTTGACGTGTCAGCGTAGAAATCATCTTAAGATCAGTATTTGCTCTTTGAAGACAAATTTGCCAACTTGACGTTTAGCGGCATTTGAAATCGAATCTTCTACCTATTTGACTTAAATACCACAAGAGAGTGTCTCCTTCTAGGAAGCGTCAATAGACATGCATACTTCAATCGTATTGTAATGAATATAAAATGCATCTTCCCCCAGATTGGAAATAGTAGAATATCCGAGCTCGCAAATCTCTCACTCGCAGTCAGTACTTCTGCAAAGTTTGACTATCGTAAGATTCTAAATTTATTAAACATCAAGCATTAAAGGAGAAGCATCTCCTCCAGCGATGTCTGAAAGCTTTCGGAAATATAAATTTCAAAATATGTTTTCAAAAAATTGCAATTTAGAGCTAATAAGGAATTCAAAATTTGTACCAATGAAATCTAAACGATATAGCGCGATTATTAATTTAAGCAACAGTTGGTATTCCAGAATTTGAAGAAATGCGTTTGATTACATTAGGGACCTCAAAAGTCTCTTAAGGATATCTAATAACTAAAATATCAATCAATAAGTGCGCAGGATAAGATAGATGCAGATGTCTCTAGAACAACTATAACTTATCAACTAATGATTAGAATGTCATTGAAGGCCGACACTATCTGAAAATCATATGGAATGGCCAATAGTCTCCTTCTGTATCTATATGGCGTCCTACAAACTTATTGAGTGACGTGTTATTCTAATAAATCTAAGTTGATGGAATGATTTTCGAGATTGTTTGAAGTACAGTTTGTTTTCACCTGAAAGTGCACTAGAATTAGTAAAAGTATTTGCATCAATGCAAAATGTTATTCTAATGCCATGCTGCCAGCTTTCCGAATCAGCTATCGTTAAAGACTATCGCAGCTATTGCTTCTAAAACCCGAAGTCTCTTCAAATATTTGTTTTCAAATGCAAACCAATTTTCTTAGAAAATTCGGCTCAAGACCATCGCCGTCAACGCAGCTAAACGCGCCAGGCAGCAATGAAAAGTGCGGCCCTTTCTGCGGGTTTATTTTTATAAAATCAGTGTGTTTTACATAACATGCTTAGTATTTACATATATTCCCTTAAGTATCCTTTTCTCTTCTAATGATGTTTGTTAACCGATTGTAATACAATAGCGCCAGCATGTAACGAATTTCGAAACCAATTCTTTTTATTCATTTCGAAGTTTCCATCCTAATGATATATGGCAGCATTATTCAGCTAATATTGACAAAGGATAAACATGAAAGTGTTAAAATTTCTCTATTGTAAACAAACACAATTAAATAAGGTATCCTTTCATTTTCTTATTTCACGTTGAGTGGCTGCAATTTTTGTGTAATCAACCTTTCTTTCAATTGGAAAAGCAATTCAAAGTCATTAGAACCGCTTAGTCATTATGTTCATAACATTTTCGATGTGGTTGCTGAGCAAATATATTTATTTGTATTCCTTTTAAATGTAATTGATTTATATTGTGGTCAGCAAAATGTTGATCCTTTTCTTTTTTGTGCTCTGGCATTAAAGAGCATTCCATTTGCATAATTTCAACCTGAACGAATGCGATTAAATTTAAATCTTTTGAAAATCCTCTCTCCCTTCATCTAGCGAAAAACTCGTGTTAACGTGCCGCCTGATTGACTATGCCAGTGGTGGCAGTGCCATCATGTACGTGAGTGCGAATTTCTCTATAGATAATCTGCTGCAATTCTTATTAAATTTATTTGCATTGAAAAATTGCGGGTGCATTATGATTTTATGATGGCTATTATATGGAAGAGAATCCAAATTCAATTCGATATGGATGCAATTTTATGGTCTAATGTTAACATATTTATTTGCTTTACTTATTTTATGGATAATTTTTTAATTTTTATTTAGAGTAAGAATTTCATGTAATAGAATCATTTAAAGGAACTTTTAAATATGCTAATGTACTGTCCGGAGTATTGAAGAACTTGTAAAATATTTCGAGTTAAATCTACATAAGGCGCCCTTCAAGTGCACATGAACCATCGTTACATGTGATGCATGCTTACATATGCATAAGTAAAGTACTTTTTCATTAAAAAACATTTGAATTTCGGAGCATTTCTGCCCAAGAGTATTGTTTTAATAAACGGTAAATTTTCATGTGATGTGATTTAATAAAAACCTATTATTAGACTTGAACTAACTTTTAATGCCACTTATATGACTCATGACTCAAACTATGACTTTCAAAAGAGGCGATGAAAAGGTAACGTAAAAAAGAAGAAAATTTGGGAAATTTTTGAGAAATTTTTCACAAAGCGAAAGTAACAGAGAAACACCAACGTATTAATTCAAAAAGTAGCCCGATTAAAGGCTTTTCTTCATCTATCGAATAAGTCAAAGCTGTAGAGCATCAGATTCGCTTAAGCATATTATACAGAAAATTATATTAATTACGAGTTTTTATCGATATTGAAAGAACAAGAGTTTGTTATAAGAGTTTATGAGTCAAATAAGTGAAAAGTACTGTAAATTATTTTCTTGTTATAACGCGTAGCAAGAACCAGAGCAAACTTCTCACAGCTAAATATTTGGGTTCTTTTTACATGCATGACTTTTCCATTTCGAAAAAGTTTAACTTTACTTTAAATGCATCGTACGTGTGCTCTCATACAAGTTTATATAAATACGCGCATACACACATATATATGTATATATATATATATATATATATATATATACACTCACATAAACACGAACACATGCACGCATCGTCTATAGGTTTTGAGCCAACTTTAAAACGGAAGACTAAGAGCAGCGGGAATAACAATGAATCGCTCTTGTGTAACTATAGACTGTTATAAGCCAACGGGTAATTACAGTTCATGATTTATTACGGCAGTCTCATAAAGTTCTGGACCGTTGGCAGAACACTAAGCTAAATACTGCGCTGGCTACTCTCTTAAAGTTATTAGGCAGTTGGCCACTGGTTTATTTTTATTTTTTTGCTCATCCGCGTTAACAAACATACATACATACATATATATATATATGTATATATAAACACATACATACCTACATACATATAAAAATATATATATATGTGTACGAACACTTGATAGGCTTAAACACTTTACCAAAAAGTAAATTTATATGCGACCGTGGGTTCATTCACAGCAATCGATCAGTTCGGCTATAACGCCCCATATACATATATGCTTTTGTTCTTTCATTTCGGGTTTTCAATGTCTTCCCTTCCTATCCCTTTCTTTTCCTTCCTCCGTTGCCTTATTCTTATCAATATCTTCCGTTAAAATGAAACTGAACGGTACAACAAAAAATGAAGTGAAGATTTGAATTTGACCGTGTCGATGATTCTTGTTACTATTGTGTTTGTTGTTACATTCAGTGCGTGCAGTGCATTTAACTTGTAACAACTACCAGCAAAGCGGAAATGCGCATTTAATGCATTTTATTTTATTTTAGTTTATTTATATTTTTTTTTTTATTTATTTATTTTTTTTTTTTCATTATTTAGAAGGTCTTCAGTGCGATTACTTTTTTAATTCTTTAATCTTTTAAAAGCGGTTTGTCTACGTAAACTTGTATGGAGCAATAAATTTTTTGAAAAAAAAAAAAAACTCTTATGGAAGAAAAGATGCGCTGACTTGTCATCTATTGTGTAACAATGTCGAAGATTACAAGTCAAGTTATATATATATATATATATATATATATATATATGTATATATATATGTATATATATTAAAATTAAAATAATTTTTTTCTTAAAATATATGCAAATTATGTTATGTCATGTTAGGTGTGAGAGATTATAGGTTCCCGAGACCATATTTGAATACTAAAAAAGAAGGTGAAGACAGACAGACAGACAAGTTTAGATCGATTAGGAAAATGATTCTGAATCGATCGGTATAATAAAAGATGGATCTATATAATGTCTTCCTTTGCATATATATCTTTTGTTGCATATTTCTGCCGAAAATTAATAGGAAAATAATAAAATATTAATAATTACTGTAACAATCATTATGAATGTGTAAGTTTACGAAGGGAACATCACATACCCAATTGGGATTGGGGGGATTGGATACTTTCGTAAATAACTACTGTATCTTCCTCGGTCAGACATTACCAATTTTAACCTTTGAAAAAGGGATTTTTTCTTCATGCGAGTGTTAATTCATTTATATAAATTCGTATTGCCATTGAACGATTATTGGACATTAGATACATAATAACATATAAAATAAGAAATTAATCCTCAATTGAATTGTTAATCTACCATACCTTGAATATGTACCGACTTTCATATACTAACTCGTGGGCATCTAAGATTCGTCTTAAGGTTAATATAAATGTCTTTTCTAATGAATTAATTTTTTTTTTTTTTTTTATTTTACATTGGATGGCTTTATAATGCATTAATGAAAATTTTATATTTGATCTACGTGTCAATGAATTCTAACTGAAGATATTTCTTTATGCCAGTTTTTAATGATAATGCTTAAGCATCACTAAAAAATGATGTATAATTTAAAATTTGGCAAACGTGTGCCAATTTGTATTCAAGGCCATGATATTGCTGCTTTAGTTGAGGGCGACTTTTGCTTAGAAATTCAATTTTATTGTAAATTATTATAATTTGCACCTGGAATCTATTGTGCGCACATTCATCTGCATCTGCAATTTTATGAAAATATATATACACTCATATAAAAAAAAAAAAAAACCCAATATCAGCTCTATCTTTATCTTTTTTTTTATTGTTTTTTTTTTTCTATACAACTTCATCGAGTTTGTTATATCTTCTAGCAGATACAAATGCTTCTGTAACGAAATTTCTTAACCTAATATAAAATGTTTTTTTTAGATGAGTTTATTTACAAGTTTGACTGATGCAATGCAAAAATTATCTGAATTCACTGAATTAAGTAAAGTTAGACATAAATTAACGTTTTATACCCTACACTATATATTTCTTTTTTTTTTTTTCTTTCCAATGACAAGCCACTCAGACAATGCCACCTACACATGCAAGCACCGTGGTGATTAGGAAGGTTTATAGGAAAAAAGCATTCTTGCAAGCATCTTTGCTGGTACATTGCTCCAAAGGCGGGCAATACGGTTAAAGGAAGACCGCTGGGAAATCCGTTTAATCCTGTTAAAGGACTTAGTTGATGGACAAAACTTTTTTATCTCTGTACAGCCTTTACTCTGGATATGCCCGTACACAGCTCACAGACGCCGGACTTTCGTCGTCCACAAACATCTGAGCCTTTGTTGAGGTTGTGATTCTGATGCAAACCTTCTGTTATGCCGATCGCCTATCCATCTGTTCGTCTTGTTTTCTTGTGATCAATCTGCAGATCGCAATTTTTGCGATATTTTATCGAAACTGGATACACCTTTTGGCCCAAGGACGAACGCAATTGGATATGGTTCGGATCGACCTCTTCCTATACAAAAGCTTATTTTGATAAGTCGTTACATGAATAACTGCATTAATCGAGGTTGTGTAGGGTATTTAATGGTGGTCCCTGGCCCACGATAGTAATTTTACTTATTTTTCCTATGAATACACGGTTCCCATAAATTGAAAGCATTCGGTATTCGCAGCTTCCGAAATGAACTATAAACGAAAATATACGTTTCATATATTTTTAAATAATTGTATAAGAAGAAGAAGAAGAAGAAGAAGAAGAAGAAGAAGAGGACAATGCATAAAAATTTCAATGAATTTTTACTTTTCACACCTGATTGCAACACGGCAGTCAAATCAACCTAACTCAGACAAAAAAAAAAAGAAGAAATTTTATAATAATAATAAAGAGAGTGCAGAGGAACTCTTATTATAAACCGAAAACAATTATCGCAGCGATCAACCTGTCATAACAAATAAACAAGCATTTAACCCTAGTATTGTTATACATGACATTTAGCCCCTTATGCATGCCAAGCATTCAGTACAACAATTGAATTGTACGCTGTAAGCAGGCTTAAGTCATGTGTACACACTCTGTGCATTAAGCTGTCATGAAATATGAATGAAAAGAAGGAAAGCAAAGAAAAAAAGGAGGAATAATATAAAAAGCATATTTATTCATACGAACCCTTTAAGACCCTGAGAAAAATGTAAGATAGTGAAAGTTCTTATGCATAAGCAACTCAAACAAATGTTGAAATCATTCTTTTTTAAAACTTACAATAACAATAACAATAATAATGAGAAAAACCTCGTCTCAAACGTCGCCTATTATTAACGATTCGTTGAAATACTTGGATGGTAATTTCTTTTACGGGGGGAAACTTTCTCTCAACGTTAAGGATGATGGATTTTCATTCAATTGCATTGTTTTCACTTCTTACATATTAATTTAATGAAACATATACAGGAGACGTTTGTTTCAATTCTTGTTATCTTCCTTAGCATAGATAATGATTTATGAGAAATTCATGGTCATGACTAAAGAGAGCCTTTGTATGTGCGTCTGTGCTCACATAATACATAATTATATACGGTAGAGCAGATTTTCATTTTGAAGAAAATAAGAGATTTTTTAAATGATTTTCTTCATATGCCTCACATTTCCGACTACAATAGAATGTGAATTCTGAAGTAAAAAAACTTTGTATATCAAAGCTGAACGATAAACCATAAAAAATTATACAACAAATTTAATAAATATCGGCTGCCTAAAGATTGGGCCTTAGCACATACTTACTTTCTGAGATGACGCTGTTTTGCCATCAGTCGCGTTTTGTGCCAATTAAAAAAAAAAGAAGTCCAAAGAAGAGATACTTCTCTTGCCTAATTCAAAAGAAAGTATTGATACGAGCCGGATGGTGAAAAGTGGACATGGTAGAGTACCCAAAGCTTAGAAAATAATCAAGACGGCCAAACCAAATCTTCGCTAGGGAGCCATGAACATACCAGCTGATACAATGCCGCTGATCATTAAAGAAGAAACCATTGCAACGCCAACGACCAAAAGTAGTTTTCGCCTGGAATTCGGATGCTAGCGAAAGTCAGTGCTTTGAATATAATATTTTTCATTATTCTCTCAAGATAACTGCTCTTCTTTTCACTAAAAGAGAAAAAAAAGACAAAGTATTACTTCTATCCCGTGTACGCAGCTAGTCTAGGGTCAAATTTCAAGTTCAATATTTCAGTTGATCTAAATTTTGTTTTTTTTTTTTTGATTTATAATAAGATCTTTGATAAAAAGTCAGTCAGTGCGTCGGCAGGCGTTTCGCTCTCTTATGAAAAGTGAGGGTTTACATGGTTGCATTAACAAAATGAATGAAGTATTGGATTAGACGGAATGTGACACGGTAGTACATAATAGTTGGCCTACTCGACTATAGTATTCTTAATTTTATTTTAAATTGTCCACGTAAATTAAATAAGAAGATTCTGTTTATTAAATCTGAACGGACGGTGAATATAGTCTTGCCTGACCACTCTGATAAGCATTTATCATCTTTTTAGACTATTTTTTATAAACTCTGTTAAGCTATAGAGCTCGCTACCCGTCAATATCCAAGTGTTGGTTAGCCCTATAAGGTTTAAAATGCCTATAACATAGGCACATTCTACACTATCCTATTTTCGTAACCTTGAAATATTTACATAAAATTCCGGTCTATACTTCCGAACTGTTTACGTCATATTTAGGTGTTATTTGCTACGATCACCTATCACCTACGATCTAGGTCTTCAGTCGAGGCAAATATTTGCTTTCTTCAAGACTTATAAGATATATTGCCCTTATTTATACTCCACACGATGTGCGATACGAGGCTGAGTTAAATTTGAGCAGATGTGTAATAAATCCAGAAGAACTTGATATATCGATCGATTAAGAAAAAGTTTCTGAATCTATTTAAGCGTCTATGTCCATATGTCCGTTTTCACTTGTTGTGTCTAACCTATAGGTCGTAATTTGGGAGATATTTAATGAAGTTTGGTGCACAGATGCTGTCGGTTTAAGGACGAACTCGATTGAAAATGATTCGGATCGGAGCCCTTTCTCGACCACTTCCGACAAAACAGCGAAGTAATGTAGGATATTTAAAGGTGGGCCCGACCCCACTGTAATCTTTTTACTTCTTCTTATACACATGAGCTTCGTTCAACTTAATAGGCTATTCTTTGTATTACCTATACGAACACATTGTATATTCAACGGTTGTTTCATCACAAAATGCATAAATCTTTTAATAATATTAACAAATTATAGGTTGACCTTTTGTATAAATAGTGTTAAATGTTCTGCGTGCGTTTTGGGCATGCTTCTAAAAGATTGATGGCCGCGTATGTGTAAGTTCTTATTCTGACTTAAAAGTGATTAAAGAATTGAGCAACAGAATGATAATATACATGTACATGGCTTAGGTCGAATCGTTTAATACCTATTCGTAGTAAATGTACATAAAGATATATTGAATTTAGTTAGCTTAGTCCTAGGCCAGTTGACGTAAAGTTCTTGTTAGCTGCTAATATCAGTAAACAACCCCCCAGAGCCTCTAAGTCGACTCCTTAACATCCACCACTGACACTTCCAAGCTTCTTGGCGAATATATAATGTCCAAGGTACTCAATCGGCTTGTGTTGTCAGGAACTTTTCTATTCATTCTTTACAACCGTCCGATTTCCTTCAACAGGCTTAACACAAGGGAAAACGTACACTCTATGGAGTGTCTGGTTCTTGCAAACGGATAGGTGAAATTTATGTATATATTGTATACTACGATCCTTCGGCAATGCGTGTCAACAATGTCACTGCGCCATTTGGAAAACATATTGAGAAACATATAAGCAATAACGACATAGTAGTACTTAGGTTGTTACAAACTAATTGTGAAATTTAGTTTAAGATCCGTACGGTATAAGGAATGATCATTTATTCTTTGCTCAAAAGAGTTTATTTTAACACCTTAGGCGTGAGATGTTATGATTTTGTTTTGTTTTAAATATCGATTGCCGCGACTGCAGCTTCAAAGGGAAGCCGCTTGCTAATATTTATTTGAATTTCAATAAGGCACCTAATGTAGTAGGGAAAGGGATAAGTTTCTTAAAGTTTTATGCATATTAGCATGTGGTAGTATATAAACTTCTCTCAAGTCAAACAAGATGATCTAAATCCATTTAACAATTTTGAGATATTTATATATGCAAGCATTTAAAAATGTTCCTCTCTTCTTTCACATACATAATGTTAGCGCTGTTTTAAACGAGCCTTTTATTAACTAATATTGATTTCTGTTTAGCTTTAATATGAATGCAAATGCACATAAATTTCGGAACATAAGATAGGCGTTATCAATTAGCTTTATGAATTATTGATATTTGAGAAGAAGCAAAAAACTGATCCAAGTATAAGAAGTAAACGCAGCCTTACAAATAGAATTTGGGGAATTATTTTTTTTTTGTTTTTTTTTTTGTACCTTAAAAGGTATAATTTAGTTAAACAAAATTATAGTAATTTCTCTTTATAGACATAACGAAGCAAAAGACAAAAATAACTTTCAAGTTAATTTTTCATTTTCCATTGCAAATGTCATTGATCTTTTATGGCTATGGTACTGCATATAAGACAGTCTAAAAAATGTTAAGCCTTCTAATAGGAAACGAACGAAGGTCGGATAAACACACATATCAAATTGGATGATTGTAAACTGAAACAATGAAATTAATACCGATCTTGTGTAAAAGATCAATACTTTTTTATTCTCTCTTACGTAAGTTTATGTGTATATATATATGTACATATATATGACTTGAATAATCTTTAACGACTTTATTTAATTTTTGCTGATATTAATAAACTTTTCTATATCGAAAGGACATATTAATGCTCTGCAGGAAACTATATATATATATATATCTATATATATATATATATAGATAGTAGTTGTATTTGTACTTCAAAATAATAATAATAATAATAATCGGCATTGAGTCTCAATTTTCAACTACACATAAACATTTTGAACGAAATATGATCCAATTAGTGTACAAAATATGACAGTTTTAAGTTTTATGAAATCAACTGAAGCTACAACACAATCTCCGACCAATATAATAAATGTCCGGTACGTTTCGGTAGAGATTTTCTCAATTCCTTTCTTATATCTTATGTATGCGTGTTTATAGTCATATTTATAAATACATATACATATTATGTTATATAGTTGTAAGCGTGTTTTGTATCTTGCTGTTTAATCTTGCAACTTTGGCAAAGACTTACTTAAGTTGTCATATAAACTAGAGTGATAAATGTAGTTACAGTCGAAAAGTGATAACTTTTTCAGTATCACAAGTTTTATTATTACCAAGCAGAGACATACATATACATACATATATATATGTATATATCCGCTTAAGTAAAACGAGTAAGAAATTTATATTCACCTTGGGCCGAATATTGCGAACCGCCAGACCGAGCAAATATATACGAATGCCATTTTTCAGATACCTCTGAGAGGTGTTTGATTTTATAACGATATCGCTTTAGCATGCAAGTTATATTTTTTCGGGTTTCTTTTTTTTTTTTTCTTTGTTTTTAACCTACTGCAGGCGGGCCTTTGTACGTGAAATACCTAATGGCGCTTGATTAAAATTGTCATTAAACTAGGAAAGTATATAGAGAGCTTTATGATTTCTACTGCCCCTTACTTTACAGCTTTAAGAATCGGAATAACGGATAATCAATGGATGGACGAAACAATGAGCAGCTTATCAGGACGGGCATATAATAGAAAATAGGCTTGGAGTTTAAGCTTGGTCTGACAACCAACCGATAATATTATTTCGGAGAATTTCAAACTGCACGAAAAATCTAATGTACTCACTTATCTTTTAACGGTGAGCATAATGAAGAGATTAAACGACGCGCTATCGTAAGAGTTTTTTCGTAATGTCATTTTGTAAACATCATTAACAGAATTCGTTTCTTGAAACTCATGCGCATGCGTGCACAAAATTTTGAAAAGAGAAAAATTTTGGTTTTTTTTTTTATATTTCAAATTTATATATAACGTTTTCGTTTGAGAATACAATTTTTTTTACACTAATATTACATACATTAACAAGACGTATAATTATTTAATTATTGATGTTTTTCTTCCCAAAACTGTGAACAAATATATTTTTAACGCTTTAAAAATTTTACCAACTTAGCGTCTGCCTTGATTGAGTGATCTCCTTAATGACGCCTACGGAATAAATGTTTATACTTGAGTGCCGTGAAAAAATGGCAAATCTATAATAAATAGTTTCCTCAGTAGTTATCTTGCACTAGGCTTTTAATTATCTAAATTCTTTAATAGAATGTAAATAAATACAGAACAGGGGAAATCAGTACGGTGGGACACAGTTCGTCATTGAATACCCTACATCGCTACGCTTAATACAGTTATTCATAGAACGGCTTTTCAAAATAAAGCATTACATGAGAAGTGATCGAGAAAGTGATCCGATTCGAACCATTGTCACAAGCATTCGTTCTTGTGTCAGCTGATGTTCTAAAATTCATCAAAATATCTGAAAGTTCTATGACCTGTAGGTTGAACAAAAAAAAAAAAAAAAAAAAAAGGAAACTGCTTAAAAAAAAAAAAAAAAAAAAAAACAAGGTAGACAGACGAACAGACAAGTCTATTCGGTATAATAAAACTTGCGTCTGTTTTAAGTTCTTTTGGGTATGGGAGGCGTCTGTACAAACTTAACATACGCTTGCACCATAAGTGGTGTAGGGTATGAAAATTTTTATATCAGATTTCTCAGATATTAACAATGCATAGATGTACCTATAAGAGGTTTCCAATCAACGGAACCCCCTTTACCCGTCACGGGCTTATTCTGTCGCGACTGTTTATCTTCTCTGTTGAATTTATTATTACAGTTTAAAATTGATTTTGGCTTAAATATAAGAAGTTATTTTGCTTTACTCTTCTTAGGTCCACACATACAAATGTATGAGTCTTTGTAATTTCTCTCCTAACTTGAAAAGCTTTAAAACATAAATACCTAAGATCCAATTTCATCTGTGTAATGATATCGCTCTCAAATCTGACTACGTACGCCCTCTATATTTGCGCTAATGGCATACTACTTTTCATGTATAATTTGGTGTAATGTATGTATGTATATGTTATGTTAGGTGTTTGCTTTAATTCTCAGAACTGTTATTGAATAAGTTAATGTAACCGTAAGGTTTTGCTTAGATACTATCATTACTAACACAGGTGCTAAAAAGTTGTCAAAGAATAGAGCACAAGGGAAATTTATTTGCATTTATTTTCGTAAGCACCAAAGTGTATTGAGTCGAGAACCAGTTTAAAAATTTGCATCCATTAAATTAAAAATTAAGGTTTTTTTTTTTGTTTTTGGAAAATTCGATTTCAGTCATCAAAATAGTCTTCTTCAAGAATGATACAATCAGCCCGACGGTTCTTTAAGATTTAGTGAAGAGTTAGAGCTGCAAACCATTTATTGAAAGTGCTCATGTCGGGCGTGTCCCTAGTTTACACTATGCAAATAAACCCTGGACACTTATGATATCCAGTTGAAGTGTGAAGTTTCTAGAATATGGTAATGATCTTGTTTCGTTCAATACGATTCGAATTCCAACTCGAAAACGAGTGTATAAACATGAATATTATGCGCGTTTAGTTTGTGTGGATTAGGAAATTCAAAAAAAAAAGTATCTTAATCAACATTACTTTTGAATAAACAAAAGCCATACCGAGCGTCTTCGATTTGACCAAATTTCATATCTTCACGGTATTAGATATCTCCAACAACATAGGGTTTCAATTACCAGCTAACAATTCTGTGAATTTGGTTTCCCAAGTGAGCGGCACTTTTAGGGCGTTCACTGCATTTAACGGAGAAGAATTCATTGCAACACTCTTCAAGTCCAGGCCTGGCTTAACCAGCATTTTTTTCCCATCTAAAACCAATCTTTAATTAATACATGAAACTGCAATTTTTCCATAATTCCATAACAGACGTAACCTCACTAAAACCGTTTAAGCTCATAAACAAATGATCGAAGTGAAATGAAATTTTGGCAGGCATCAGTTGACAGTTGACAATTTTTAGTATGGATTATGTGTTAGAGGCGACATCTATACATCAATCCCTCGGAACTATTCACTGAAGTCTTAATGTGCGAGTGGAATTAAGTAAAATTAATAATGGTAACTACTCAAGGCCAGGATTAGATGTGAACATTGGCAATAATGTCAACACTCGAAGAAAAGGAGCAAACGATCGCGAAAATGGATTTATTTCATTTCAAACAAGCTGCGTCCAGCAAGCTAAGTTGGCCTTTTTTGGAATACAACACACCTACTCCAGGATTACGTTTGTAAAACCCAAGTATCCGTGTTAAAGATTTGATAAGATACACATGTACTTGGTAGACATTAGTTATTATTATAATTTGATTAAACAAGGTCTCGCGTGTGTCTTTAATTTCCCATCTTCCCTTTGCATGTTTTAATTCATAAAAGTTAAAAATATTAGAAAACTTGATTTGAAAATATTTCCAATCGATCAGTTCAAAAATTCTATTATAGAAAGACATGATCGTTATGATGGGAAAGCGTCCACAAAGCCACCTGAATCCATGCAGATAGATGAGAGTCGGAGACGACTCATTAAGCAGACAAATATGAACTTTTATTTTTAAATTTATTAGCTGAGCCGATTTACTTGTGTTCCCCCGTTCGTCTATTCGTCCCTCGGATGTATTCTAAACCAATGTGGGCGCAAAAATCGATAATACGAGAGCTGAAAATTTCTCGCTCTTTTAATTCTAATTTAAGGATCGTGAAAAAAAGGCTTGTTCTTTCGATTTACTTAGCCCATGTGCCCTTTAACCTGTTGCCCTGTTGCTAAAGGTCACAAAGGACTGGCTAAACTCTTGTATTGAGTGATTATCTATTTACACCTAGTTGTTTATATCTATGATCTACGCATAGAGCCTTGCCAGGTACATACACGTTTTGGTTGACTTGCGTGATTCGCAAACAACCTGACGCGCTTATGTTTAGAAATTGAAAGAAGAAAACAAAAGAACTAAAAATCCTTAAATATAATTACAATTAATTCAGAGGATATGCCATGGGCCGACTTATTGTGATCGGTTCACATGACCACATCTAGTAAGAAGATTTTGCGACTGTTGTTAATTTTTTGTTTCTTTCAAATATGATCAGCAACTGGCGCGAGATGTTTGGTGTAAAAAGCAGAGATTATGGCTAGTGAGAGAAAACGCTTCAGAAAGATTTTCAGAGGAGTTCGAAGGGAAATTTCTCAAGTTTCAGACGCTATTTTTTTTTTTTTAAGAAAATCATTTTATACTTTACCTGTCCTGAAAAATGTTAACCCTATTAATTGAGATCGATAGTAGAAGAGAGGCCGAATTGTTGGCGTAGAGCGGCATGAATTATATTAATGAATTGCCTGCATATGAATAGCGTTCGGCTGTGGGTTAATCTTTGTAACGAGCAAAAAGTTTGCTATTTTCTAAAAATTTCAGCTCATGCTGATAGCGAATATAAAAAACTACAATTTTAGCTGCCCTGAGATTGTCTGCATATTTGGTTAAAAACTTTATTTTAATAAAATCAATGCTATTATCTAAATGCTGCATTTTATGAACTTTATCACCTAAATGCTAATGCATACAAGAACCGAATGGCAAAGAATTGCAAGGCAAATAACTTATGAGATCTGTTCAAATATCAACGAAATGAAGCAGAAACACAAAGAGTACAGCGAACAAAATAAAACACGATTCGAACTAGTTTTGTTTTAGTTTTTTATTTTCTTTTTTTTTTTTTTTTTTTTTTTTTATTGAAATTTCGTATCACATACATAGAGCAGTGGTAGTGTAGTGATTTGACCACAAAAACTTTGCCTTAGTTAAAGCACAACTAAAGAATCATAATGAAATTGTTACACATATTTATGAGCGTTCTGCAGTGTCTTTGGGTTTGTTTTCTGAAATACACACACACATACATATATACATATATATGTATATATACATACATACATTTGCCTGTAAAAGACGGAAAAGTTAGTGATCATAATGAAGATGAAGCTTCTTTCTTTTTTCGTTGCGTTGAGACCTATTATAAAAATCAAAGCAATTTCTCTAAAGAAGTTATACCTGTATTATGCTCCCCTACACACAACCTTAACTAAAGTCTAACTAACTGTAGCGATGTAGAGTGAAAAAAATAAAAAAAAATAAATAAATAAATAAAAAATAAAAAGAAAATTTTTATGCAACTTGACTGTAGACATCGTCAGTTTGTCGTCTACGCCACAGAGTCTGAGTTATTGGGGGCAGAAAGCAGAAGCTTACAGTGGTAAATTTTATATTTCTTGAACTCAACTAAACTGATTTTGCCGCCGTTAAAAAAAAAAAAAGCAACAAAAAATACAAAAACAAAAAATTTTATTTTTGATGGCAAAACTCTTGATGGTACCGATGATCCCAGTGATGTAGCTGAAGCCGTTGCTGCTATAGCGGCTGTGATGATTACCTCTTGATGACGATAATAATGATGATGATGATGAGTGGTGGTAGCAAACGATATTTGTACGTATGTGAAGGTACGTAATGCGTATGGGTTTTGAATTTGTTGGCATGCAAACATCATGCAAACCACGCGACTATTAACATGAGAGTCAAATCCTGTTTTTCACAAAATGCGCTACATAAGAGTAAATGTATGAGTTGTGCTGTAGTAATGTCGTTCTGTTGGCTTGTATTTCATCCGCAGGCTTCTAAAGACAACTTTTATGTCGCACTATGATTTCTTCTTTTTTTTTTTTTTTGTTAACTTATATGTACAAGATGTGTATTTTTTCCTTTGATTTTAATATCGGTCGGTCATTGTCATTCTTTTTCATTTCATTGACATTGAATGAAACAAGTGTTTTCAGGGTTTCGAGCACATCTATATGTATATGCATAGACCTTCAATGCGAGTGTGGCTTTTTCTTTCTAAAGAATTAGTAAGATTTAGTTGAAAATAATCTCAACATATTCAGCATAAACCATAAATATGTGGTTAAAGTATCTATAACAAATTGAACTGTTTTTAATCTTTTCTTTGCTTTTCCTCTCTCAGAGTACCTCAACAACTAACGAACAGATTAACGGACAGACAATCAAATGTATGCGGATAAACACTATATTACATTGTCATTCATAATTTTCGTAGCGACAAATGCAATATTTATGGATTTTCTTTAAAATATATGAGTCTTTCATACATATATATATATATACATAGTATTATATAGATTCTACATATTACTTGCATTGCATTAGATTAAGGCTAACACTTGGAATTCTTGGCTCAAACTAAGCTATTAAAGAAATTACAAAAATACCTTATGTGCAATTAAAGCTACACCCTCGCGTATGAAGAAAAAAAAGAAAAGTAAACAAAAAGTTTTATTCCCGCTCCCTTTCGAATCAATCCTTTTTTTGCTAGTTGTAAGAGTAGCGATCGCTTGACAATCGGAAATCTTCTAACAGCGTGTGATTACTTGTTCCACTTTTTTACTTATTACAGATGATAATAACGAAATGGTTTACATTCAATCGCGATGAGCAAAAAGGATAATGGAAGAGCATCGGTAAAGTTATAACAGCCACTACGCTACGATTACTCTCAACTATCCTACTTTTTCCGCCAGATCTTTCCGGTTAACAACGATTTTCACGTATAGAGGACACTCTCTCCTCGAATGATTGCTCATATATGGATAGGATCAACAAACAAGTGTTATAAACTAAAAAGTTGTTGGCAAAGTCACATAGTTATTTTTGGGGGTTCCAGAGTTATTGAATTTTTCCGTCGAATAAGTCACATATCGTTCAATTTGAAGTCATCTTATTCCTGCATCCTGCATTGACACCTGAAAGTTAATTTGTGGCTCATATACAGCTTTCTTGGGAATAGAAGGTGTATTTTCTTTTCAACAGCGACAATAATCCTTGTTTATGAAATCGTCAAAATTTGAATCAATTCTCAGTCAGAAGCAACACAATGCAATACAATATATATGTATATAAAATAAAGAAAATGTCCTGATCCTAACGCAACATAAAAATTGATTACCACTAACTCCGTCTGGGCATCCGTGAATAGTGAGATGAATTCGTTGCACTAAAGATCAAATACGCACCAACTCGAGGAAACTGCAAGCTGAGAAATCAAAATCAAGTTAGAAAGATTCCATATTAAATCTGTATATATAATCTTACACTTAACGATAAACTTCATACAACTTCAACTGCCGTAGTCCTTTCAATTAATTACCTCCGCCGTCTTAGTAGGCCGAACGGGTCAACCAATACTCATCTTATCTTTATTTGTTTTTAAACTCAAATATTCCTTAACATGCAAGCATCGAGTTATTGAACAGATTTTTCTCACAAGCTTTATATATATGTGCATAAAATATCACAAATTCAAGAGAAATATAATAATAAAATATTTGTGTCAAGATTGTGAAAAGTACTTACCGAAATTATAGATTTCATTATGAACTGATTTCTTCAGATCTATGGATAACTGCATACATAGCGCATGCTCAACTGACTAAACTGTATAATGCAAATTTGTATCATGAACAATACACACGACCACACAACGACAACTGTATGGTGTAAGATTTATCTCCCAATGATAGACGCTACTACCAGCTTTAAGGTGAAACTATTCATGCAACATATGCGAGAAAGAACACTTACCTCACTCAGTCTATTAATTATCCATTTAGTTTGTCGAGGCACTGGCAATCGCAGTTTTAAAAAATATTAAACGGAAATCACATCAAATCTAACTGAGAACTTTCTTTATTTCGTTTTGTTCATTTTTTTTTTTTTGATTTCATTTTATTGACTTAGCATTAAGGTAAGATATCGTGAAACTGATAAACGGAAGTAACTAAAAAGATTTGAATACCGGAACAGTTATGAAAATAAATCAAATGATTTGGCGAGCCTTCAACCCTCAATTAACGGCACTCAACATAATATATGTGCATAAATATATAAATACATATATATATATATATATATGCCGGCAGCTGTTGGTGACAGTTGAAAAATTCGCCAAAAAAGAAAACAAAACATTCTAAACAAATATGAAAGGAACGAAAAAGTTCTGACTAGAAATGTGGAAAAATTTATTTTTATAACCTTAGGTAAGGGTTAGTTTAGAAACTTCATTATGCTCTTATGAGTGGGAGCTCGCATTACTCGGAGAATTGTGGGAAGGCTTTGATTACATATTTTTGGTATTTTTTCGTATCATCTGTGAAGACCTCCGCCAAAATAGTTGCATATTAAGCCAAATTTACTTTACTGCGATTCCTTTAAATCACTCTTATGAGGTTTTACATTTTTGTATGAGGAACTTCGAGGGAATGGGTGTTCTTTTTTGGGCCTTTTCGTCAGCGAGTTAACTGTTGTTCATTTTTATTAAGGCGAAGAGTTGTTCTTGAATGTTTTTTAGCGATTAGTGATTGTGACGATCCTTTCGCGATCGCATCAATAAGTATGCGCACCAACATGCCTATGCGCAAGTTGTTTTCCTCAATCCATGCTCCAGCAATATTTAAAAAAGTCAAAATTATTGCTTATTTAAAAAATCTGATCTTACAGGGCATTAATATATTTACTGTGACAACAACAACAACAACAACTGATTTTCCCTTTAATCCAACAATCAATTATAATTACGATGAAATTTAAGTCAATTCAAAAATGCAATTATTATCTGAAGGGAATCTAAGGACAACTTGCTGCATATCATTGCCATTGGCCACAAATCATAAGGAATGCGCTTATTAAACAAGCTTGTCGTACAAGAACAGCGAATCAATACTCAATAGAACTAAAGAAATAGTGTTCGTATACGACGACTTTTTAGATTTTATGATAAGAGCTTCGGATTGCATTAAGCAAAGTCTTCGAGCAATCCTTGTTTAAATGCAAATGCGAATGAAGAATTGAGTCAAAATAAATTCTTCTTCTACTTATAATTGATTTAAATATCGTTTATCAAATAGTAAATTAATTCGATATCTAGTCAAAGTCCTAGTTCAATAATTCCTTTTTTTTTTGTGTTGCATTTTTCATTGTAAAAAAGAAAGAAAAAAAAATTTTGTTTATTTTTTATTCCATAAATCATAACTTTACTATAGCTATAATAACCCACTATACGCATAACTTGTTTTCAGGGTGTATAATGATATGTTTACATATTTTACCCTAAGCTTACGTACCGTATGTCCATATGTTTGTATACGCATTTCTTATTTATAATTTATGAGTAACATCCTATTAATCAGAAGTTATTATATAAGAGGCCTTACTTGATAAATTTTTTCCTTTTTTTCCATTTTTATTAAAACCTTACTTAGTTACCTGCAATACATGACAAGCGCACTATAAAAAAAAAAAAAAAAAACTTATTAAAATTATCCTTGACAAAAACTCATCAACATACCGTTTTCGGCGGATGAAAATTTATGTCCCTAAGAGAAGTTACACTGCATTTTATATAAATTGAAAATTAACAATATTTCCTGTTTGCCTTTTTTTCGCTTACATATTTATTTAATAGATAAAAAATGCTTTGACGTTTTTCTTCTCCTTCCATGCATCGGGGTACACAACAATAAAACTCTTTTGAATATTTTAAAGGTAAAGACAACGTTTGAAAACTTTATTCGCACTTTCAAGTGTAAACGCAAATGTTGAAAGTCGATGTTGATGTTCGTTTGATAAGTGTACAATTCATGCGCACAACTCGGACCGACTCTCGTTAAGTAATCAAGACATGAAAACAAAATCGTAGAAATCTTATTATTCTGTGCGTCATAAGCACTTGACAAATAGTAATTTTGAACGTAATTTAGCTATGACCTTTGTCGAAAAATGACCTCAAATCGCGTATCAGGCGATTCAAAGGAAAGAAAATATCAAGACATTATGCGATAAAAATACTTAACAATACCAAGTCCGGGCAGATTATTACGCGTATATATATTGTAACCTCATGCGAAAGTAATAAAATTAGTTTCGTAAAATATTTTTTAGCAAAGTCAGTCTTAGCAATGCAACGGTCATTCAGTAATTTTTTGTGAAATCGTAGAAAATTGATTTCTGGAGCATTCCTCTTGCTCAAGTTAAGAACAAGTTTTTTAGCGCCTTTGTCCCTAAAAGAGGAGGTTTACAGGAACCTAAGTTTGGA
The DNA here is from genome assembly GCA_000688715.1 of Glossina pallidipes. Taxonomy (NCBI): domain Eukaryota; kingdom Metazoa; phylum Arthropoda; class Insecta; order Diptera; family Glossinidae; genus Glossina; species Glossina pallidipes. The sequence continues at coordinate 2,786,784 of KK499773.1, read as the reverse complement.
TCCATAAAATTGTTACTCGTTTGCCTTAAATGGCCGAGATCGGAACTGAAGTAGTCGGTGGCTCCAAAAATTTGTAGTGTTGAATAGATGCATGGAAGCTTGAATTACCCATGACGAAAAATAATTTGTCGTTAGGTTTTTTGTCTTTACTTTACTGAAGCAGTTTGATGAAGAAGTACTTTTGCGATCCTTAGAGTTCTTTAAAGTTATTTCAATTTTAGTGGAAATGGAGGCAACTGGTCATTATAATTGGTTTGGAATATTCATGGAGTCTATAAATATCTATTTGTCTGTCCGTACGCGTTTATAACTTGCCGTGAAGAAACGAAATGACGTAGAAAGCACTTAAATTTAATTTCTCTAACATTACTTTTGATCTGCTGACGCCATTTGCTTCTTCTTTTTTGCTTGCTTTTTAACAGTCACTAGCTTGTGCATGATCCAATTTGTGCACTAAACTTCTTTCACCACTAAACATTTGATAGTCGGACGAAGGTTTAAGAACATTTCCACTCTGCATAATTATGCATATATTTTGCTTATCGTGCAGGGAGTTGTTATTTGCTGACGCGTAACAACTAGCAACATTATAGTGGGCCACGGCCCACCATTAAATACCGTCACATCACTTAACACAATTGTTCATACAACGACCTTTTAAAATAAAGCGTTATATAGGAAAATGGAGTTAAAAATTGGGTTTTTGATTTTGGTTATGAATTAACGAGTTATACACTTTCTTATCCCACTCATATACACTTTTGTCGTGTTATACACTTTCGTCATTCTGTCGTTGACAAATACAAGAAAAGCCGCCCTTTCTAACAAAGAGACCGTGGAGAAAATTGAACAAAAAGTTCAGTGACTGCAGTTTAATCGTAAAAATTAACAAAGAAACATATTGCAAAAAAAAAAAAGCAAGTCTATAACACTTTCTAAGATTTTGAACATCTTTCTAATAATTATCACTTTTTTGTTTTCCAGGAATACATTTTTTACACCCTACAACGCTTGTGGTACGAGGGTATATTAAGTTGATGAGAATGGAGACAATACCCCGAAGGCCTTAAGACACATTTAAGCTTTATTATACCGACTGGACTTGTCTGTCGGCCTGTCTGTTCTGTTTCTTACCTCTTTGTTCAGCTTATAGGTCATAAGATGTTTTCTATTCGGAATTAGTTTGCTTCTCGGTTACCAACGGGCAGATACATGTTTAAATATTCTTCATATTTTTAATCATTCTGAGATTTTGAGTTGATTTGACTGTCGATCGTGTTTTTTCTTTTTTTTTTCGTTGAAACCGAAAACTGATATTTTAATTATACCTAAAACAGATTTGTCAAATGAAAATTGTCCGCCCTGGAGAGCGAAAAGGATTGAAATGATTTGTATCAGAGAGAAAACAATGTATTTTCTACTCGTTATGCTTGTTTCAGTGAGTTTGTACCAAATTCAGTACATCGGAGCAATAGTCACTTTAAAAGTCTCTAATATCAATTTTGTAAAACAAACCACGAAAATGCCGTGTGACTCGCGACGTACCTGTGCCTTTGTCCAACATATAGTCATATCTTTAACTTTGTTAAACCAAATAAAGCGATAAAAGCTAAACCTTTCTTTCTCATAATCGCTCAACGAATGCAAAGTAGGAAACATGAGAAACTTTTAAAGGAATTCTCCAATTTTCATCACTTGTTTACTTTTCGTCCCTAATAGCAAATTTCATTTTTCTCTTACCAAAGATTATTTCTTTCCATGCACTCAAGTTGTGTTTCGATAGTTGGGCCAATCTCGCCCTGTTGTAATTCATTAATAGCTGTCATCTTTCTTAGTTGAATGTAGTCCAACTAAAAATACAAAAAATTTTGATTTTGAGAAGACATGTTTTCACTTTTCATCACGATCATGTTGATCTCCGTTTCCTTCGACCAAAATCCATAGTCTAATTGAAAAAAGTTAAACCAATAAACATCACATTAAAGCCAGCCTCATAGATAAAGTATCTGTAGAAAAATTTCGCCATTATATGTGCAGTTTCCTTATTCGCATGATTTCTGCGTGATCCGTTGGAGATATAAGCGTTTATAAAGAACGGCTTAAGTGCCTTAACTTCTTTCTTATCAAAAACGTTGTCATTATTATTATTGTTAGACCGAAGATAGAAATTCTAGGACCAAAAAGAAGAATGGGCACTAGCAACTAAGACTGTCGCTTCCCTGTTTTTCAAACGAACATGAAACGGTTAGTGTAGTTCAATATGTGCACGGGACTAGAGACGGTCCGAAAACGTATCCATAAATACAGGGCATTTTGTTTTGGCATTCGAAGGAAGCTATCATCGTACGATAATACAAAAAATATTTCCCTAATTACTTCAACCGCTTTTTTCTTTTAAATGGAGCTATGAAAAAAAAAGGCCTCTACGAAATCTCAGTTATTTTGATAGACGACATTGAGCAAAAAGCTATTTGTCTGTGCATTGTACAACCTTCAGACACTTTCAAATTAAATGAACCAACTTTTCCATATCATCAATCAATGAAAGATTTATTCTTCACTTATACAACTAGATTCTTGTTAAATATATATATATGTAGATATATATATATTTCTCTTGCAAATTTCTCACATCTAGTTGGCTTACAACTATATAACACATATATATATATATATATATATATATATATATGTAGCAATATTATTCTTAAAATTTGTAGTTTAGCCTTTATTGTCTTCCTTCGGTTATTTTGCTTGTAAATTAAAAATTAAATACAATTACACTTAAAAGAAAAATTTGTAAAAATAAATTTATTCTAATTTCACACATTTATATATATATAAATATACAGACATATGAGGCACTTGGGAAAATCGAAAAATATCAATTGACTAGATTTTAAAATCTATAAAAACGATTATTAAATTATTGTATATATATTATACACATATATATAAATACATATATATATGCATATATATATATGCATATACACTGGCAAATAAAAAAAAAAAAATCCCTGATAGTTATATAAATGAGCTGTTTATGCTAAAGGCAACTTATTAAGATATATAAGTCCAGTTGCCAAAAAATAAACTAACTCGTGTCCCAAATATAAAATATATATTTGAAAAGGAATACTTATATGTATGTAAACGGCTCAAAAAAAAAAAAAAAGTTTTTTTTCATCTTTTTTGTAAAAAATTTTAACAGTCTTTTTGTTGTTATATTCTTAGCTTACTTTGCATTGTCAAATATTAAAGTCAAGTTACTGATCCTGCCATAAAGAAATGTAATCCAAAATTTCCTCATCGTCTGGTGTGCAATCGTCGTCGTTTAACTGAAAATTGTCATACGGCTCGAATTTCAGTTGTAAATGAGCATTAAGTTGATGATGGACGGCGGTTTGTGGTGATAATTGTTGCTGTTGCTGTTGCTGTTGTTGTTGCTCCTGCTGCTGTTGCTGCTGTTGCTGTTGTTGTTGTTGTTGTTGCTGATGCTGCTGCTGCGACGACTGCTGAGTTTCTATATTATGATGATCATATGTACCCGAATCGAAAGATAAACTTGAATTGAAGGAGGAAGTGGGTGAATTGCAATCATTATCCAATTGCGTATTATGCTGCGGCGAATATGAACTTAACGATACTGGGGATAATAGGGTGGTGCTCTGATTGAAATTCAATTGCTGAACAGCATTCGAGGCTTCTAATAGCGATTGTAAGTTACTATTATTGTTCGAATTTGCGCCGCTGGAGTGAGTGTAATAAAGTGAAGTATTATTGATGCCGGTTGGTAAGGATGACGTTGCACTTGTATTTGAATTGATAAAATTACTATCTGCTGTGCTATTAACATTGCTGCTGCTTGTCTTACAACTATTGGCTGCTGACGACGAATAGCTAAGATTGTTTGAAATGTTGACGGAATTATTGCTCGATGTAATAACAGCACCATTTAAATCATCAAGTAGATCTTGTAAACGTCGTATATATTCAACAGCTATACGTAAAGTGTCGACTTTACTAATTTTTTTATGCGGACCACGACCACCACCCTTAGTTAAATCGGCAATTATTGTTTGCGGTATATGCTGACGTAAACGAGCAAAACTATTATTCACTTGTTTAACACGATTACGTTCGCGAGCGTTACGTCTTAGCACTGATTGAGTTTGATCGTTATTATAAGGCACAGAACGTTGAGTATATTTACGTAATTTAGCCTCCTCACTGGCGTGAGGAGGTGCTGGCGCGATATTTTGAAATTTCAAAAGCTTTGTTGCTGCCGTCGTTGCCATCGTGTTGGTTACCAAAAGTTTGTTAGTTGTACAACTCACACTGGACATAATGCTTAATGTTATTATTAGATTTTCTTACTTTCAACGAAAAGCACGTAAGTGATTTGCAAAAAAAAAAATAAAAATATTAAATGATTTTTGTGTTTTTGTTTTTTTTTTTTTTTAAATTTTTTGTTTTGGACAAAATGTTAGGAAAATGTAAAGACAACAAGTTGATCCTACAACACTTTGCTTAAGAATGAATCCCTTCGTCCTAAACCTTTGCATTAAGTACTTTAGTTGAATCGTTGCTAAGGTTTCCTTACTCCCGTCACTAACAAGTATGTATGTTTGAACATATAATATAAAACAAATAAAGAGCACACACAACAAATGAGCATTTAATACCTGTCTGATCACAGGTAAAAGGTAAAAATCAACAAAACTTTAAACTCAAAGAGAAAAAACGTTTGATGAGTAAGAGAAGAAAGAAGAAGATGGTAAGAAAATAAGATCATTGTTAAGAGAATTTCGCTCTTGATAATTCCTCTCTCCCATTCTCTCACTCTCACTCTCTATCTCTCTCTCTCTTTCTGATTCGATTTTAAATAAACAAAGTTGTTATCAAAATCTACAAAAGAATCCTGAAGATTTTTTTCTTAACTTGGGAACAGTTTTCATGTCAGGCTTTACCCCTACTTTACAAAAAAAAAAAGAAAAGAAACCTGCACTCTTTTTGCAAAACCTTTCCCTTAACTACTTTAGGAAGAGAAAATCTTTTACTTAATCAGTTGATTAATTGATACTCAATTTTAATCAACATTTGAAATCTTTTTCATTAACTGTAGATGAGTTTCGACATAAACTTACAAAAATCAATAACCGAAACAAAAAAAACAAAAATGGAAAAACAATAAATAAATGCATAAATAAACAGACGAAATGAAAAAAGCAAAAAAATCGCAATAAAATCTTCTTCATTAACCTTAAAATTCTGCTTAAATTGAAAAACATCTTCCGATCTGAACGTATTCTTTGAAAATACGTAAGTGTTATAGGTTTTTCTACTTCTATCAAGCAACTCAATCAAAACTTATAATTTCATTAAAATTTTTTAAATATTTCCAAGTCTACCACATGATGTCGGAGAAATATGCTTTACTGTGTTAATCAATTTAAGACTTTTATGATACACGATTGGTGTTCATTCATTCATATCTCTACATCGTCGCCGGCACTAACAGCGACAACAGTAATATTCATGTGAGATAGCGTATGATGGAATGAGCAGAAAAGTTTTGTTTCTTTTTGTTTGTTTGTTTTTTTTTTTTGTTTTTTTTTTTCATGGGATAAAAACTGTGAACTACAGAAACTACTTAAGTATGCGTAAGCGTCACTCAATAAAGGTGTTCAAACAATTTCATTTATTTCTCTAATTAAACCATCAACAAGTTAAAAATATTTCTGCAAATGAATAAAAAAAAATACAAAAAAAAAAAGCCCATTAAAGAGTCAACGCAATAAACTTTTAGTAACTCGTGCTTACTTAAGACCTTGAATTTTTCCCTTTTTCTTCTTGTCCCTTCTACAATATAACAGCCATGACAATTTCGTATTTCCTCGCTTTCTAACGCCACTGAAAAATTATCTTTTACCCTTTTCTTTTCTTTTTTTTCTATATTTATTTATTTATATATATATTTTTTTTGTTTTTTTTGGTCAAATTTCACCAGGTGTTTTAGTAACATTTGTGTTTCACTTTATTTGAATTTTCTTTCAAAATGCCTTATAAAAGGAAAATCTTTGATAATTTTGAAAACCTCCTGTTCATTTTCATGAATTCTTTTCCATATTCATCATCAAAATGGCACGAATTAATGCACAGTGCTTTTCACTTAAAAGATACAATGATTAGTGATTAACAGCGCTTAAGATACCTTACCTGAATCGATATTTGCTGTGAAAAAATTTCATATATTTAAGTCATCTAAGTGAAGGTGTATGTTCCTTATACAAAAATTTAATGTTTTATATACATATTAGTGCTTGTATTGCTTAGTAGTATTGGTATTAATTGTTAGATAAAAGATATAATTTTTTTCGTGTCATTCTCTTATGCAAATAATCTAAATACGCATTTTTTTTACAGTAATTTAAAGGAAAAGGATTATGCGTTTTTTTTTTTTTTTGTTTTTGTATAAGCCATCGCTAAGCCATAACTAAGCAATTAATGGAGAGCTTTAATAGGCAATTGACGGTTTCTTCCTTGTAATATGTGCTGCTTCTTATTATTTAGGCAAATGGCAACTAAATGAAGAGAGACAAATTCATCTTGCATAAGAACTGAAGCCGGCTGTCTTCAGTCCGGACCTTTCATACCCACCGCCATTGAAAAAACGAAAAATGTAAATTTTTTCCATATTCCATAATATTGAGTGGGCATGGCGCGTTTTTGGTCTTCTTGTAGAATAAATTTTAGAAAATTATATGACGGGCAAAAGGCGTACGGAAAGCATACATGTTTTCGGTTTTCGTTGTATAGACGCGCCTTGTAGACGTGCTCTTTTCGAACTCTTTTGCAAATTTATGGGCGATATCTTCTCTTTGGCGAACGGGAGAATGTATACCACAGACACTGCACAGTTAAGCAGAAGGGTGGATGGACAGATGAACGGATTAACAGACGGAAGTGCTGCGGGTTTTACAGGTATTACGCGTAGGCGTAATCAAACAAAAGAGATAGTACACGGACTGATAAACGGACAGACGAACATGCATCGATTCGAAATTTGATGCTGATCGAGAATAAGAAACATTGTGAAGTTGCCGAAACTTACTTCTAGGCGTTGCTTTTTGACAAAATGAATACACTCCTCATCTTTCCGTGATGACATCCTTCGTCATCTTTCGGGTGTGGCATTTGGTTTGGAAGTGGCGCAAGGCTCGCAATTCTTTGCAAATGACGAGGATATTACATGAACCATCAATTCTGATCGATGATCAGCTTTATTGAAAACTTTACCGCTCTTCAGATTTGAAACCACGACCAATGTGTTGTTAGCCGAGTTGATTAGCTTACCTAGCCACTCGAGTCGAGAGTAATTGTTTGAATTTACTAAACGACAATCTTTGCACATCTGAATGCTCAAATTAAAGGGAAAGCACTGTAAGTGTATCCTGTACGATATTCGTCATGATCTATGGCAAATTTTATTCACCAACAGTTGTCAACTGTAAACTGAAAGACAATCCTTTAAATTTTGCATTCTTTTTTTTTCTTTTTTGTTTTTGGCGTCATTAACACTTTCTTTTGTTGAATTTGGTTCCCAACTCTTTTGCGGCTTTTATTCAAATAAATATTCTTTAGTTTCGTTATGCATGTGCGTGTGACTTGAATTTGAAAAATCGTTTTTCTATCAATGTGCGTTTGACAGCTCGAGAACAATTTTTCCTTTTTTTTTTTTTCCTTTCTTATATTTATTTATCAGTTTGTTGTGTGCCTAGGCACGTCAAAGGCTATGCGCTTGCACTGCGGTTTAGGTTGCGGGAAAAGGGATGGAAAACCTAAACAAATAAATATTCGCCAAATGTAATTTATACTTAAAAGTTGTTGCTTTTATTAAACGAATAAATTCACAGGAAAATTTTCGAAAATGTTTATTAATATTTTTATGAGAGTAGAAAAAACCAACTAATTTTACGTCCCTTATAAATAAGTCAGTGTCAATCAAAATACTTTTAATCATGAATAATGAAATACAGAATTCGTTTCTTCTTCTGGAATTTGTTTTTTCGTTTTTAGTTGCGATCAAAAATATTCCTTTGGTAATTGTAGTTGTAATCGCCTCGTCTATAAATCATTCACAATAGTTTGGTCTGCATGATCAGGAAGTATCGTCGTGAATACCATCGTGAATTATTATTTCGCTTTCAAGCTCGTACACATTATTGTTATTGTACTTGGCTAAAGGTCACATACGAATCCAGCTACGTGTAGAGAATCTTCTCCGCTATATTTGTATGTCTGCATCACTAAAAAGGCAACTGCCTTCTCATTCGAGAAAAGACAGTTTTGCAAATTTACTTTCCCCACCTTCCTATTCCAGAGATTAGCCATTGGCCCGTAAAAAAATTGAGCAAAAAAATTTAGGAAACCGACACAGCAGCGTAAAACCAAATTTCCTGTTAAAAGGAAACTATCGATGAAAAATGTTGATTTACTTTATATGACCAGATTCATGTTTCTCGGCCACAATTCAAGAGATGTCTTAAAAGCAATCCAAGCGGAAATTGTCATCCCTTTCTTCAATTTAGTTTATATTTCTTGGCTTTTCCGTTAAACGTACATGTTCCTCATTTCTATTATAACGTAAAAAGAAGAAGAAATTGTCTTCCTACAATTATTAAAGCTTCCCCTTTTGAATGCGCACAGGATGATTGGAAAGAGTTTTTACCAAGAGTTTTTTGGTGACAAATAAAAGAGAAATGAAAGCAAAAGAAGGTTGCAAGTACTGGGGACTTGCGAGAGGATAACAGACAATTTCAAGCTTCGATCTGCGAGCTTGAGTTGACCAGCAATATAAAAAGTTGCAGACTACTGCCTCAGTTTTCGTCAACGTACAAAATACAGACCGGGCTAAAACGAGTTCTAACAAGAACGGTGGTTATAATATAACAATTGTAAAGTCTTTTATTGACTAGAAACACGTCAGTCAGATTGATTAACACATTTGCAACCGCTGACGTGAATTCACGCCCTGCAATTTATGTTTATAAACACGGAAATATTAGGTGTTTTCTATAACCGCTTCTGTAGGACGCACTAATGTACTAATGCAGATACGTCCCGATATTGAGATATTTGTTCTTTATTTGTAGAAGTGGAGAAACTTCCTAGTTGCGCATGTGTTAAGCAACGTGTTAAGTCCTTCTAAAGATATGAGCTTGAACCGCTCTATACGTTAACCAGATAGATGTTTCATGTTTTAAATCCCGACAATCCCCGAATCCCAAGTTAAGCATAACTAATGAACCAAACCAAGTTTTGGTATGATTTATAGTTTAAGATTTAAGTTGTAGTTTTTTGTCTTTGTGGAAGATCGTAGTCTTCAAATGAACTCCATTATAATATAAGTGCGTAAATAATTATGTGCTTATTTAACTCGGCCATATAATATAGCAGGACGCTTTCACTGTGGACGTGTGCGTGCCTTCCGATTAGACCCATCTTTTATTATTTCAAACGATTTAAAATCGCTTTTTGAATTGATCCAAGCTTATCTGTCCGTCTGTCCACCTGTTTGCCCTGTTTGCTTAGGGTCAACCTACAGGCCGCAAATTTAAAGATATTTTGATATAATTTAGTATACAGACATTTTTGGACCCAAAGACGAGGTTCGGATTGGACCGCTTTTCGGCCGCTTACCATGTAATGTAAAACAACTTGTGTTAAAAAATCTTATAAGTGTGGTAAGCGTGGGATATGTCCCGCAATATTGTTTCATTTGTTTTTAATTAGGTTTTGTATTTATAGAAACATTTTTTCTTCTATTAGCCACTGGAACTTTGGCGTAGCACTGGTAATTGGTACTGTTACTACTGAACAGAGTTCAGTCTAAGAAAATAAAGTCGCCTTGAAACGAGTCTTATGCTGACTTATATTATAGTAATCGAAAAGGCTTTTTCATTACAATTATGAAAGGGATAAAAAGTTAACGGCACTGAGATATAATTAATCGATATCTGTTAAAGCATAAGCTGCAAAAAAGGACGACACACGTTATGCATATCTTTAAACGCGAAGGCAGAAAAAAGTTCGAATTTGATGAAACATAAATTGTTAAACAATCCTGCTACAAAATATTCGCTTTAAGTTCCACTTAATTTTAAAATTAAGCAGACCTGTAATGTATACATTTGGCAACAATATGCGTTTAAGATAGTATTTAATTTACTAACAATCTCACCTTACCTTTGATAGTTAGATCCTGAAGTGGTTGATAAAGGGAACGGTTACGTGCAAAAGACAGATGGGACTTGCAATGTAATCGCCGAATTTAATGCGTCTTCTAATTTAAATTGCAATTCTAATAATCCCTTGCAATTTTAATAATGAAAACGATATATAACTAAGGGAAACCTATGCAGTTATAATTTTCAATTGTCTCTGTCTTGTCTGGTTTTCGCACACCTTAATTTAGATAGTTAGTAGTTAGTAATACAATACTAGAGAAAATCAAAAAATAAGTATGCATCAAGGAAAGAAAAAAGAAACAATTGGATAAGAGGCATTTAAACATGAAAGCAAAAGGCAGATGTTTTCATAGTGACCGCAACTAATGACCTGTGCCACTGAATTGTGAAGAAGAAGAAAAAAACCAGCCATCGGGAACAGAAACGAGAAAAAAAAGAAATGAAAATAAATAAATAAAAATAAATAAATAAATAAATAAACAAAAACAAGAAATCAAATATTAAATCAAACGAATGCAACCAAATTCAAACAGTTAATCTCTTGAAGCAAAATAGCCAGACCATCTGACAGACAGACAATTCAACAGCAATCAGACAGATGTAGACTAGTAAACACACTAAGCGTAGTAGACGCTTAGAAGACGCATTTTATAGTTTGTGTTTTTTTTTTGTTTTCTTGTTTTGACTTGAAAAAAAAAAAGAAGAGAACAATTTTTGGGCACAAGTTTAGCGAACGGAAAGAAAAAAAAACAGTGTATAAAAAGCATTGATAGCTATCAGTAGCCGTTCGGTCAATTTCCAAGTGGTGAGATTATATTATAAGTCGAAGACACACGAACGAACAAACCATACATTTAAGCGAACAAGAAAACAAAAACAAGTAAGAAAATTAAATTTGGTCGCGGCCGAATCGTTTGCACCCGTCACCGTTATCCTAAAAAGACCGAAAAAGTAAAAGAACTACTCTTCCATGCTCTCTAACATGGAGTGGACACGACTGATGTTTTTTAATTTCGGAATAAAAGCTTCTGTCGCGTAGACGTGTGCGCGTTATAGACGTGTCCTTGAAAATGTTTAAGTCACTTTCAAATTCTTTTGCAAATTTGTAGGCGATATAGAAATTTTCGTTAACCACAAATATTGCATGGTTACGCAGACAGACAGCTGGACAGACGTACATGTGTACCAAATTTGAAACTGGCCAAGAATTTATATACTTTATGGGGTTTTCGAAGCTAGTTTCTGCGTCTTATAAAGGTATTGAAAATTAAATTTTGATACTCTATAGCGCGTAGGCATAGTCCATTTTTTTTAATTTTTGTGCAGGTGCTACAGCATCGCCCATAGAATATACAAGTGATCAAAAAACCAATCTTTTATACTTTTTTAAAAGCAGCATTGCTCTCAGTTTACGTGGTGCTGTGGGCGTGTGCTTCCACCGATTTGGCCCATTTTCAACACCAACTGGCGTGCAAGAGCTTCCGATGTTTGTGTTAAATTTAAAGTCGACAGCTTCATTTTTGCGTTTACCATAGACATTACACAGACAGGCGGACAGACGGACAGACGAACGGACGAACGGACGGACATACTTAAATCGATTTAGAATTTCATGCTGATCAAGAATGCATATACTCTGTGGGGTCTCTGATGCTTCCTACTGGGCGTTGCAAACATTTCACCAAAATGAATATACCCCTTATCCATCGGTGATGGGTAAAAATGTAAATTTCGTAATGAAAAGTTACCCCTTTCTTGTTTCTATGCCAGTATAAAAACAGTAAAAATTTTTCAAAATAACTTAACCCTTAACTTAAAGTATAGCAACGAAGAGAAAAAAAAGAGGAATAAAAAAAGAAAAGGGAAACTGCCGCCATTAACGCGACTGCTTGCTGGTGCCCGAGGAAAGTGTGGCTATTAAAACTGCATCCCCTAGTTGAAATTGGTGATCCATTCAAGCAGTTTACGAACTTCAGTTTTTGTATACACTTTCTCAATGCTACGTAGCTTTGTATAGGTTCTGTTTAGTACTTACTCACATATGCTTAATATCTGTTTAAAGGTTTATATTTGTATCTCATAAATACACCTGCCACGCGCCGTCAATGTTTTCTTTATGTATAGCTTTGCCACCAAACGATCGTTGTTACGCGGTACTGTCACTCTATCACAAAAAACAAAGAATGACGCTCGTACAAGAAAATAAAAAGAAATCTAGAGAGAGAATATACAGTCACAGATATACAGGTTCATTACGTGTGGTTATGTGAGGGCTTCTTAATACATTGGGGTGTCCGCGCGTTTAATTAAAATATTAACTGAAACCATGACAACATTTAATGCTGTAAATGTAATAATAATAATAATAATAATAATAATAATAATAATAACAACAACAACAGCAGGAATCACTAAAATTTTAATGACATGCAACGCGCGCGCGCGCCATTGCAAAAGGTTCAAAATTTTCTTTTTTTTTACTTATATCACCTACAGGTATATTAATTTTTGAGTTACTTATGCCAACACAAAATCTTTAAATATCGTTTTTTGCATTAAAGTTATTCTGTCCGCTCTTCTATTTAAATTAATATATATGTAAAGGTAAATTACTAAGCAAATTAATTTAAAAAAAAGAAAAACATATATATATATGTATGTTATATATTTGTGAAGGGAAAGCTATCTTTTAGAGATGGGCTAGGAGGAAGGAAAATACTAACTTCGGTGGTGAGCATAAGAAAAAGACCTCGAAAGTTTCATACTCATAAAAATCTATACTCGTCAAAGCCCAAATTTCATATCCGTACATATTTCCTCTTGATGACTTAAGATTTTTGTTCCAATCACCAATTGCCGAAAAGTCAAATTTTATTGCAATAGATTTCATTGCTTTTTAGAAATATTCTGCAGCCAGAATAGAGGCGAATAGTATAGATTTCAAGAGGATGTCACAAGCGAATTATTAACACCCTGATGATGGGATTATTAAAAAACTTAATAGTATTTAATATTGAATAGGGAAAATGAAAATTAGAATTAATGCAAATCTATGATAGTTTGTCGAGTTAATATTAAAGCATTTATTACCTTGTAAGTATATTTGATCAATTCGTCTGAGGGCGAATTTGACATAGACACCACGCAAGGTCTACCTGCATCTTGTGTGCATATCCTGTGACTGAAATTATTGCTTCTTATCGCCAAGCGATCACAATCGCGAAATTAATTTACTACATATACATAAATTACTTACATATTGAATGGCAATGATTTTGTTGATGGGCTTATTACGTAATAGGCACTAACACTTGATCTAACTCCTAGCTGAAGATTCATTCAATTTTCGCAGAAATGCTCTTCAATTTCTATATCTCGTGACTTTTAAGTCGAATCGATTTCAATTAATTTATTACAAAATCCATCCTTACACATAAATACGATTTTCTTCTTTTTTTTCTTTATTCTTTAATATCTAAGCGGACGATCTAGACTGACTATTAAAATTTGCAATTAGGTGAGAAATATATTTAGAAAAAGCAGATTGGGATAGGCAGAGAATTATTTTGGTAAAGAAGAGGAGTTGCTTTTGTGTTAAGGTCTTTTATCCACGAAGCTTGACACGCTAGAAAAGACGAAAACAGTCTAGCCAGCTAAGCGATTCGGTTTTATTGCTGTTCCAATAGCTGCTATAGAAATCACTTCACTGTATTACATATCATAGAATCACAATCCCCTTTAACCAGTTAACGTCAGAGTAAGTGTAGTGTGGAACTGGGCTGTGACGAAACGACTTGACAAAATGACAAAAATATTTTCTAAAATATATTATTACGCCGAATACACATTCATAATGATAAAAATTTTTGAAGAAATCCGACAAGGATGGATGGACGGATCATGGCATAGACATTCGTCATACACAGTTACCTGGTTAAGCAGCAAAGACATCAATTGTGGCAACCGTATATACAATAATGACAATATTGTCGTTAATTGCAGCCAGCTTTAGGGATTTTAATCGTTAGAAATCAAGTTCAGGTACGAAATGGAATTCCACACTCCACTCTCCATTCCATTTTTTTATTTTTTTTTTTTTGGATAAATGAAAATATGGATATTAAGCCAGCAAAGGTAACTGCAGAATATAGAGATTAGTGTGTATGACATTTCCCGACAAATGCTTATATAAAGCAGATATTCAATTCGACTTGTGACCTCTTTCGTGCAAATTCCAATCCCCGATTGTGCAAATGTGTTTACTCGGGTCAAATATCAATTTGTTCAGTAATAAGAATTTTGTATCCTTCACTTTTTCGAGACAATAACTCATATACCAAAACTAGATAAGTATTAGTCTGTATTGAAGAGCTTCGTTGTTGTCGTTCTCAAAAATGCTCGATCACATTTCGCATGGAATCTCATCGTTTATTACGACTAACCCTTCATATTTTGTGATGGGATATTAAAAGTTTTAAAAGGACAAATTTTTCGAAAAATTAATTAAAATAAAGAATTTAGTCGCTTCTCCCATTTTCTTAATTATACTCCTTGCCGAAAAGTATACATACCCCTGCTTGATTTACGGCACTTATAAATATGCTTTAGTTTTTTTCTTAAGTGGGACACATTACATGGAAAAATGGACGGCAAAATACATACAGATACATATCCTCCATTTAAATTGCAGTTCTATGAGGTCACATTAGTGAAATGGTTAGATTCAATATATTTTCTACCATCTACCATAAGAAATGTATATAGATAGATCTGGGCGTAATATCGCATATATTATACTTTTTAGTTCTTACCTTCTGCGAATGTGGATTGTAAACTAACTCACACTCAATTAAAAGTCGTGTTCACTTATTTGAGATTATTAAGAGTCGCCTTTGACCTCACTCTAAATATCTTGGATATTAGTTAAGAGCTTTGAGTCTTCTAAGATTCTCCAAACAGATTTCACTAATTTAGAAACGCAACACAACTTGTAAATTGTTTTAAGCCAGGTATGTGCATATAAGGAACCGGAACTTTTGTATAGAATCATACGGTTATTGTCTGAAACCGGTAAGAAATATTTTATTCCAAGTGTTGGCCGCTGTTTTTTATACATTTTTCCCATATGTCTGACAATTTGTGGAATTTACGCCCAAAAAGCTATTGGTATTTTGAGGTAAAGCACCCATCGGGCCACTTTGCTAGAAGTGAAGCGCTTTTAGCGAATGCGTGTCCGCAACGATGCAAACAAGTGGTAATCGGAAGAACTCCAGTTTACACTTTCCCTATGCTTCTAGCATATCGCGAATCGATTTTGTCTATGGATGAATGGATGGATTTCACGCGATGAAAAAAAAATCACCATCACCGGAAACGGTTTAAAAACGATTAATTATTGTTGGTAACGTTTGGTATTAACCGTTTCACTTGACTTGAATAGCTAATAACAGACCACACTCTTCCAGTTCCATCAACGACACAATATCGTCTTCCTATGAAAGCGATTTATGCGATCATGCAGACAATGTGGATGGCACGTCGGGATCCACCCGAGAATTGTTACGTCTGAGACCTTCAAACTAAGCCCACTTTTTATTTTCAGTTAGGGTACGATTCAAAGAAGACTTTCTTTTGTATTGTTTGGGTAAAAGAAAAATACTATGAGCCAGTGCTCTTTGCTTGGTACAAAACTCGCCATTTTCGTTGTTAAGAAAAAGTATTTTCGCATTGTGATAGGCGTTGATATCAGGACTGCTTACTGTGATGCCAAATGTCTGAACTTTAAAAACCAAAAACCCAACTTCACTCATGTCTGTCCTCTTCACGGGGTGTTGCGACGATGTAATCACGAATTGCAATTTCACATTCACTTACGTAGTCTGGCCCGTCATCTAGGAAAATATAAGTCAATTGGGAGGTTTTTCGATAGAAGACTTAGCTTAGCATTCTCCAAGCACTTTGAGATTTGGTCTTTATAAATTAATCATTCAACAAAATTAATTACGCAACTAAGCTTTCTTAGATTTCAAGAATTTCGGCGATAGATAGACGGACTTACGAATATTAATAATACGATAATATCAATATATGTAATAATATGTTTATATATACATGTTGTTGTGAACTTACTGACGAACCTATGAAAGTGGAAAATTTTTGGCCGGAATATGATATGGAACAACAAAATATCGATTGAAGGAAGACAATAAATCCATTTGGTTTTGCGGAGAGCAAAGCAATGTGATTGCGGTTTTGCAAAGGTAACGCAAATCTTTCTTTATAGCAGAAACAATTTTAGATTCACTTCAGATTACTTTTCCTTTCTGAAAAGTTTTCATAAAATTCTTATCTACGTGTTGGGTATTAAACTATTCGGCATAAGCGCAACGAGTAGTTCTTGCGCTTATGTATTTTTCTTTTTTGGGATTTTTCCAACATTTATCCTGGCTGCTTTTAATATTCGGACATGTTTTTTTTTATAAAGCGAGAAAGAAAACCATTAATTAAATTGCTTATATAAGTTTATGCGTATACACATACATACGAAAGTTATTCAGTCCTTACTTAAAAACTTTAGATATATTAATATATTTTGTATGTAAACTAGTACAAGTCCGTTGTTGTTGTACGTGTTGTGCCTGCATAAAAATAACAACAAGTTATTTTTTGTTGGTTAGTGCTGGTGATTATTACCGTGAACAACAAGCATAAACACGTGCGCACGCGTCTACTACTACTACTACTTATATATATATATATATAGATATATTCCAAGTTTCCGGAACCACGCTTCAATATAATTTAACAAGAGCTCAAGCAAATGTAGAACACCTTTTTATAATCATTCAATGCTCTTTCAAAAGGGGTGTTGCCTGTACTTGATGAAATGTTGTATATTTTAAATTTGGTTTTTTATTTATTTATTTTTATTTTTATATTTTACATGAATTTATTAAGCAAAATCTAAAAATAAAATTTCGTTTTAAAAATTAAAGTCAACCGCGTTAATTTTAGATATTATGGAGATAATTAACAAAGACTTGTCCTTTCACGGCAAATTGTTAGTGGACAGTTTAAATAGTTTAAAGCGCTAAACGACCATTGAGTGCAATTTCGCAGTGTGAGTGCGAGTGAAATTTCAGCTCATTTCATTTGAAGTTTTTGTACAGGGTTCTACGTTTTGTGGTTGCTGAACGTAAACCTAAATAAAACGCTTTGTATTTAGACTTTTCCACGTAATACACAAACCGTACTCTAGAGTAGAGAGTCACTCATCATTTTTGTAGCAAGTTTAACACTTTCTAAGCGATTATCAAACGATCGAAATATTACATTAAACGTATGATGCCCTGGATGACACTTTTTTTCTGTTTTACATACACATATTACTGAAACAGGATTACCGAATACAATACACGAAAGAGATAATCGCATACTATCTGAAAATCACATGGATTCATCGGTATGTCATTCTGCGAACTTATTGAGTGGTGTGTTGTCTGGAATAAGTTGCGTATTTAACACTTTGCTTACGAACTCTTCTCGAAACACAGTAAAATTTTTGCAGTATGGACGAATACTTTTTTTTTATTTTTTTGCTTCTCTTTTTGAACACATATTTGATTTCTTTAAATTATGAAAAAAAAAAGATTTCTTTAATAAGAGGAAAGTAGATGTCTAGGGATCTAAAGACTCAACTTCGGGGTCTCCCACGCAAAATTATGCGACGAAGGAGACCGTAGGCAGGGCAGGGTGTCGAATAGTCTGGGGCATAACACCAGACCAGCCCGGTAAGTAAGTTCCGACGGTCCACCGTAATGGCTTCTGTGCATGTATTTCTTGAGTGTAGCTATCTGTGTAGGGTTTTTTGGATAAAAAGTTTCACATTCGTTGCATTAGTGTCCATTCGTTGCAGCCTCCGAGCGCCTGAACTTTTAACTATTTTATTTTAATATATTATTTCGTTACACGAAAGTGTGTGACTTTGACTAGCTGATTAAAAATATTACTTTCTGTTACACAAAAGTGGCAAGAAAGTTTTTCATTTTCATTATCGAAGTGGACGTAAAACAAATGAACGTTCAGCCAATATGTTAGAATATAAGAGGTTTTCTACTCAACCTAGAAAATTGTAGCCGTTCGATCATGAGATCGGGCGCTAGTGACTGGAAAGTTTTATCGAGATAGATGAACAATCTAAACTTTAAGTAGTCATAGAAAGAGAATTTCAAAAAAACCATGAACGAAACCCATTTTGTTTATTTATATAAGTAAACCTTTTTTTTAAATAACATTAACCATTTAGGGTAAGTTTCCCAATCGTGTAAGAGGGTTAACGATAGGAGAGAAGAGTGAGTGTGTGCCTAACCGATAAGTGTTACGGTTTACCGACTAAGCGTTCACTACAGTATTTAAACTGCCTTGAATTCACATGAGTGCAAAGTTTACACTGAGTTTCTATTAATAAATTGCGTTTTGGTTAAAACAATTTGTTTGAAATGTAGATGGGGGTGAGGGTATCTCCCATCCTGCTATGATGGGTATAAAAAAACATTAATTTTCGAATAAATCTTCCCTTTTGTCAATTTTGTGCTTTGTTAATGCAAACAAGAGCTAATCATACGGTAAATTTTTCAAACGATAAAATTTGTGGCAATAATGCAATGCAAGCTATGTGTTCAATTTGTTCAGTGTATTGCATCACTGCATTAACAGTGCGCGATGCAAATACAGTCATTAGCGTTGTGTGTTTAGCGTTACAAGCGTCTCTCCATGTATTTGTCTGATATGCTTTGAATGAGTTAATAACTTTTAGGCGCATATATGCCTCTTGAAATGATACTATGTTTCAACAACTTGTATAGTCAACGTATCTTTCTCCTTGCATCTGTTTTGACAGTGCTGTTTAATATATATATATATATATATATGTATATATATATATATCTACTATACTAGAAAACTCTTAATAAAATCGTATATATCTCTAAAAAGGATGTTTGTATTCTTAACAAATCTTTAAAATGCCAGATGGTTACAAAAAACTTGTTAACAACTCAATATGTCATTGGATCACATAAATGTTTAAGAAAATTATACAAAATTATAAATTTTGAACATAAAACTTTCCTAAATTGGCGCCACATAGCATCAAAACATAAAACTTAAACGTTTCAATATTAAAGTATCGGTTAAATGCTTGTGCTGCGTGTGATTTGACTGACCACATGAGTATATATATATAACTTTTCCTAGAATAGGAGCAAACAAGAAAGCAAGCTCCATACATTTATATAAACGTGTGGTCACAAGCCCAAGTGTGAAATATTTGGCACCTTTTGTGAAATTTTTATGCAATATTTTTCCCTTCTGACGAACACAAAATACAAGCAAAAAAGTTAAGCTATCCTTTGAAACGCCCATAGTTCGAAATTTATACAGTGCTTTGCGTTTAATGACCCCACGTTTACTCTAGCTGCACTCTTCTAGTCATAGGTTCAGAAAAAAATCAACTTTTAACAAAGGAATTCCATAAATGTCGTCAATTCCTTAAAATATTTATATATGAAAGTTGCTACGGGGACATAATCCATGAACGGGAAACGATCATTTAATTTCCCCGACAATAAGCCAAACGCACGCTTCAACAGGAAAATGTTGGAAAATGTTATGAAGAATAAGTTTTTCATATTTATTGGGATAAGGATAATTTAGGATAAGGTCCCATTATGTGGGTCTTCCGGACGATATCCTATTTTATTTGAATCAAACAAAAAATCGTGCATGCCATAAACCCCATTACAATACGCATAGCCTGTTATTATTGATACTATTTTTTTTTTTTTGACTGACCGCATGATCGACTGATTCATTCGGCAGTGAACTTGAAGTAGACTTTGGACTTCTCGACTTGTAACGATTGATTTATTAGATGCTTTCGCAATGCTTTGCTAGAGAATCCCGTTAGCTATTTGTAATAACGAATGACCTCAATAAAATGCTGCCATTATGGGCACCAAGGATGATATTATGTTTTATCGCATAAAAATCGTATAACTTGTCTTTGCCTTAATTCATTTATTTAATTTTTTTTTTTTTGTTTTGTTTTGTTTTGTTGAACAAAGCGAACATGGCCCCGAAAACTAATTGGCTCTGTTAAGCAGCAAGTACTGTATCTATATATGTATATATATACTTGTCGCCGCAGACTTGTTATGAAGCTCTAGATTTATACAGTTGGTAAAAGGTGTCGATTTTTACACTTTGTAGACGTAGTTAAACGAGTGATTAATGGTTTTTTAAGAGGCTCACTCACTAACACAATGTTTCTTTTTTTTTAGTTTAATTTTTTTATTTTTTTTTTTTTTCTTGCCTTCATGTTTTAAAAGACATTTAATTGGTATTTGTGTGCTGCAGTATAAATCTGCTTAAAATTGGCACTAATAGGATTAGACTGAAAGAATATGAAAGAGATAGAGAGAATCAGGAAAAAGGAGAAAGACGCAGTAGATAAGTTAGCAAGCGCGTAGAGAAAACTTTTCATTGCTAAAGGATGTGGTGTTTAAAATGAAAACGTAACGTGAGACCTTAATTCGAGATGACCATTGATGATGGTGTTGCTGATCTTTGCTGTTTGCAGTTAATTAGTAAACGATCAAAATCCACAACAACAACGAACGGACTAGACATTGGAAATTCCATGAAATATAATAAGGGCAGCAAGAGGCAATGGGTGTAACTGAACAGTGCTTCTAGACATCAATCATTTTAGCAAATGCTATTTAAGCATAGGAAAATTAATACCTACGTATATAGAAAACTGTACGGACTACGGACTGAATTAAAATAATGCCGAATCGAGAAGTCAGGTGATTGATGGTTTTAAGTAAATATTTGAAATTTATACGCTTTTCTTAAGATCCAATTTAATAGATTCTAAGAACTACTTGCCAAGTTCACGAACACTACTATGCATTGAATTAACGGCGCGGCCTTAAAAAAAACGGTCAACTTTCATTGAATATTTATTAAGTTAATTAAAAACAATTTTACGCTTAATTGATTTGCATTTTCTTTGTTTTTTTTTCCTATATATGAATCGCTAATAATCAATAAATTGAACGAAACAAAAAGTAGAGGCCGCTTTGATGGGAGGACGTACTTGTGTCTGTGTTATATGTGCTTATAAATTTTCGATTCATTACCGCTGCAGTATCTTGATATAGAAGCACAAGCCTTCAAATCCTATACGATTCATATCGTAATCATATCATAAGAGAAAGCCCACGCCAGCTTAAAAGTCCAGCCGCAAAAATTTCGAAACTGTTCATAGAATACTGCCACATCAAATTGTGCGATTCGCGTGGAAAGTGAAAAACATTCGACTGCACAGTCCTCTCCAAGTGAACCAGCCCCAAGAGAAGCAATCTGGCTTAGAAACTTGTCAAGGCAATTGAAAAATAGACTTAAATCGAAGGGAAATAGTCTATAATGAGTGTTCTTAAGAAATTTGGAAAATATTAGGAAGTACGCGCACTGTGGACTCTGACATCTCCGATAAAGTATACTTCCAGCCATTTTTGGCCGCTTACTTCTGCATTTGCACTGCTTGCATTGCGCTGCACTGCGGGCATTGTATTCTTGATATGACGCAACACTTCCCATATGCTAACGAGACGGGAGCATCTAGATAGGAAGACAAAAAAAATCTCAGAGATTAGGAAGGAAGTGTAACATTTTTTTTTTTGTCGTATCTTCGGTTATATTTCTCAGCTCAGTAAAACCTTTCTATAGAAATATGAAGAAATATTTCACAATTAAAACAAGTAAAATGACTACAGTGGGTCGCGGCCCACAATTAAATACCATACAGCACCCTGTAGTTATTAATATTTTATCGTAAGACATTAGACTGCAAATGTTCGAAAAAGTGGTTCGATCCGAAATTTTTTCGATGAAATATTAACTGTCGCTTCGTGTAATTAAAGGGATCTGGCTGTGTTACTCAGTCGAATTTTTCAATTCCGCAAAGAAACATACAAATCTGTTACCTTTATAAAGTGGGGGCAAAATGTAGATATTGAAAATTTTGTCTGATTGTGCCTTGATTTCATTAGTTCTTCTACATGAAGAAGCCTACGGAAAGCAAGCTATGTGATTGTAAAATCTAAACATTTGATGCAGAGGCTGCATAACGATATTACGCTAAGGAATCTTTATCGTATTCAACAGGCTGAATATATTAAAAGTAATTTTGATACACATTTTATTAAAGACAAAGCAACCAAAAGTACGTAAGTGCAACAAATTCAATCAACTTTACAACTCGAGCATGCAATAATAAAACACGAAACATTTAAAAATGAAAGTCATTTTTTGGTCTTGAGAAAAAAGAAAAGAAACAAGCAGAACAACAAGTTACCCTTTGATCATGATCACTTATTGACAACTTAAGCAAAATATAAAAAGGAAAAAAAAAGCAACTAAGAAAGGGAAAGAAAAGGAAAAGCCACCGATCAACATTGTTATAATTTTTTAATATTCTTACGCTATTGTGCGGTCTTGTTCACACAATAAAGTTATAAAAGCGAAATTGAATGTAAAGATCCGACACCTATGTGCATAAAGGTAGGCATGCTTTACTTTATATATATGTTTTCAATCAATAGCATTTTGATTGGCGATCAACTCTTCTATATATCAATACACGCAATACTCGAATATTGGTTCGTATCATCATGATAAGTTTCTTTTGTTACATTTTTTATAGGCTTCTGCTTTTTTACTACACATAAACCCTATTTGCTTCTTCTCCTGCCACACCTTCCACACCTCATCATCATCATCATCATCGTTATCACGCAAAAATTAAGCAATGAAATGCATATTTTTGTGTTTATTTAGAATTTCATTTCGCGGCCAAAACATCATTTAAAGTGCGGATGGACCCTTCATAGAGAATCTCCTTTAATTATCCTCGTTCTTATTTTGTACGAAGATAAACAGCAAAACAAATAATTTACTTATCCCTTACAAATTTATATATGTCGTGTAGAAGTCACCGAATTGAATAACTGGCAAAAGATGAATTAACGATGGAATAGTTCTTTTATTGGGGCAATTCTCCGATTGAATAGTGTATGAGGAGACATCCCCTAATTTGAAGAATACAAAGTGATGGAATAATTAAAAGGCTTCTGTTTTTTGTGTGAACTGCAGCTTCATTAACGAGACTGCAATTTATCAATTATTCGGCATACTTTGAATTTTATTTCAAGTTTTCTTTTAAGGTGAATATATAATTAAGAAACAATTAGAGCAAGAAGCATTTGGTGCCGTTTGCGTTTCGCGGTTTTGATGAATAAATTTTAAGTTAATTTTAGTTAACTTGCCTTCATGCCTCTTGGCATGTGAACACTAAATGCCAGAGGAAGGCAGGGAAATAAATACTTTTTTTTGATATATTGTTATCGGATCGCAAAATGGACAGACGACCAGATGCACAAATACATGGACTCACATCAAAATGTAACGTGACAAATGGGCCTCTTAGACATATCGTAAAATTTGTGTTATGCTTATTCGCAACGCGAGAAGGATAAGCAGCAAAAAACACCGAACTTACATTCTTCAATAGGGACGGACGATATAGCAATAGTTAGTGTGAGAACTAAATATTCGTGTGAGTCGAGCATAAAAAAATGTAAACAATGTGACTGATAGTTTTCTATACAGAACATTACTGCTACATCCGCACAGGAGCAAAATGGTAGGCAGATGAATTCTCTTGAAAACTCTTCATTGGATGAATTCCAATACGTTTGAAGATTGTTGTTTATATGAAAAGATCTTCAAATCTCTATAACTAAGGAGAAGGAGGAAGAAAAAGGTTGAAGGCAGTCAATTGCAAAAGTTGCTGAACGGAAATCTAGCTTAAGCTCTCAAAGAACTTTCGTAAAGCATAGCAAGTGAGGAATCAACTGTTACTAGACGTTTACTTGCGATGGCAAAGATCTAAAAGGTACGAAAATGGCTGTAACACCAATTGCCCGAAAACGCCATTTGGAACCGTTCCATCATCGCGGTTTCATTGCTTGCAGCCAAAAAAAAAAAACAGTCGCAAGCACAAAAAGTCATGGGTTCGTCCAGTCGATACATCCATATTGACACCGTAGCGGAATATTTATGGCCATAAACTTCTGCTGTGCATATGGTATGATCGTCAAGGTGTTGTGTACCACGAACTGTTAAAACCGAATGAAGGTGTTATTGCAGATGTCTACCGATGTCAGTTGAACGAATCGAACGATGTGTTCTCGCAGCGAAAATCAGCAATAGCGGTTAACAGATAAAAAGTCAGCCAAACCAATATCGTTCTTTCGGCGCGATCTTTCTAAATGAATGTCTTTTTAAAGTGGAAAAATGACCAGAATACATGCAAACACCTAAAATATTATGTATGTATTAATGTATGTGCGCATATATTAGGCATATATTTGAAACGCATACTTGCACTCAATCAAGAGAAATTTGTGCTGAAATTTCATGTTTCTGCTTTAATTTTTGTGACTGTAGCGAGTACACAAAGCTTATCGGTCGAAATAATCCACAACGGTAGAAATATGCAAATAAAAAACGCCCATGGGGCTATTGTTAGACTTATATCTCCAACTGTTGCTAGTGAAATTTCCAGCTATATATTCTCATTTCGCTTACATATGTACCCAGACCGTTAAAATGGCTACATTTATCGCCATTGTTGTTATAAACGGTAAGATTCCGAATAGCTATAAAAATTAATGGTGTCGTATCGTAAAATTTACTTTTGCAAATTTACCCGAAATGCAGCAAATTGATTATGTGGGATATAAAGACTTCTCAATTAACGCAGCACATAAAGCGAATCAAATTTGGATTATCACTGATTCGTAAATGAAATTTTATAACATTAAAACGACTAATTAAATTCCTATCTTAAAATCGTAAAAGTAATACCTTTTACGAGATTTACACTAATAAAATGTTCTACATTTTTCACAAGAGCAGAGGAACATTGTTAATAAAGTAAACCTTGTTTAGGTCAATTTACACACTACATAACGGTAAGCTTAAATCACACTTGTTGTGAGTGTTAATCAAATATACATACAGGTAAACCTCTTTTATGTGGTGTCTGTTTTATGCGACTTATTTTGTTTGTGCGATTTAAACAACTGTTTGCAACTTTTTTTGTACGGTATAAGAATATGTGCACAGATAGATAGATAGATAGATAGATAAAGAGATAGATAGATAGATAAAGAGATAGATAGATAGTTAGATGGAAAAAGAGATAGATAGACAGATAGATAGTTAGATAGATAGATAGATAGATAAATAGATAGATACATAGACAGATAGATAGATAGATACATACATGGATAGATAGATAGATAGATAGATAGATAGATAGATAGATAGATAGATAGATAGTGAGATAGTGAGATAGATAGATAGATAGATAGACAGATAGATAGATAGATAGATAGATAGATAGATAGATAGATACATAGATACATAGATAGATAGATCGATAGATAAATAGATAGATAGATAGATAGTTAGATAGATACATAGATACATAGATAGATAGATAGATAGATAGATAGAGAGAGAGAGAGAGAGAGAGAGAGAGGCAGGAAAGAAACACTTAAGAAGTACATTTAAAAAATATATTTACGTTCAAATTAAGAAATGAACATATTTTGAATGTTAAATTTTTGAAAAGCACTGATTGACTCGCTATTTCGTAAAGCTTTGAGATCATTTTTAAGGCAGCGATGAATATAAGACGAATCTTTAACAGAAACAACAAGAAATGTGATATCATACTGTGAACAAAAAGTAAGATGAATTTCTGATTTTCAAACTTTGCGGGCGCTATGAAATCCTGAATTCATTTTATTTTTGCTGGTTCGCAGTAATGCTTTTGGTATGTACGTAGGGTATATCATTTTCAAATATTCAATCGCTGTAGACTTTCGCGTGTTTTTGTAAACGCGCAGGAGTGACTTTTCTCGATTTTTGCAATGTCGGCAAAACAATGATTTCTAATCTCAGCAATGAGTTGAGACTTCGATCTATGCACGCTACCTGGCAACAATAGACCAATTGTGCCGATATCGTGCAAAAGATAAAAGACACTCAATGGAACCGCGCCATAGTCGCTCAAAAATCATGGTTGGACCGTTTTCTTCGATTATTGACCTTACAAACTTTTTCTTCTCGTCTAAACTCTCAATAATTTTTATTATGTCATTGTTATAAGAGCGATGAGACCAACAAAGAGTGAATAAACAATTTCACCTGATTTTTTGATCAGTTGGTGCATATACACATACTGTTTTTTCTTTCTTAATATGATTCAATTGCTCAACGGATGTCACCTATACATGTAACACGTTGATAATGGGAAACAAATGTGGAAAGTGAGTAAGATAAGGAGTAGCCGCAGCCTACTTAGTAGGTGCCCGAGCAGTAACGTTTATGTCTTTCAGTAATAAAATGCGAATCATCTGCATATAACTCGTTCGGATGTCGATTGAAGATGACAAGCCAATCTTCATGTTAGCTCACTAAGCCTCGTGGCCCTTGTGAAATTTATATATATCCACCATAAATATAAAAGATAACCATAAAAGATTCCCTCTAAGGCGGATAGATTTTCTCATTGATTTTTATATAAAATTTTAATACGCAAAACATGATGAGATTTTTACGATCATTTCACAATTATATTACCATTATCTGATACATAAAGTCATGATAAAAAAATTAAAAGCAATTCTTTCAGATAAAGCCATCAGCGCTACTGGGTTATAAAGTGTAAGCCATCAAACTGGGTTACAGTAGTAAAATGCAACAAAGTCGCTTTATTCATATGCATTTTTTGTTATTGAAATGTACGTTTAAATGGTAGGCAAACAAAAAATGTAAAGCATTTTTGTTTTTTTCACGAATTCTTTCTGCAATTTGTTAACATGACTATCGTTTGGCAAATTCCGTTTTAAGATTCGAGAAAATATAAAAGGGAACCATAAAAAAAAATTAGTGAATAACAGATAATAGAGCGTAAATATGACGAGCGGTAAATAATTTCGGTTTGTAATTGGCTCTCGATTCGTCGCATTCGCCACATCTTCTAAGAACGTCTCGTTAAGACCACAGAGAAAACAAAAATTTTAATTGTTGCGAAATTTGGGTAGCTCCACTTTTCCATTAAAATCCATTGCTTTTTACTTAGTGCAGGAATTTGGAAAATGACGAGATACTACCTAATCAAGTCGTCAACGTGCGTTTAGCTAAGAAACTCTAAACTACACATGTCTGCTTTTATGGTATTCTATACACAAAACGTTGAAACCGGTGCCGGCCGCTCACAACAACTCGAATGGGAGACAAATACTTTTGGAAATTTATTCGTAACACATTACTTATTACTATTATTTTTATTAATATTATTATTATTTTTATTAATATTATTATTATTATTATTATTATTATTATTATTTTATATTGTATACTATTATAAATTGAATCGGTTTTAAGGCTTCTTCCACTTTACCATTTACGACACCGTTCATATGCCAATAAAATGTTATAATTCGCTTATCATGCCATAACCTGCAATTTATGCACAAGTCTTTTATAAAAGCATTTATGAACATTTAAAAATGCATTCAGAGCAAACTATGTTGCGAATATGAAGACGCTCGTAAAATATGAAACACACTAAAAATATAATCACCGTAACACCTGAAAGCTGAACAAATAAACAAGATAAATAAATAAATATTCCCCCGCATTCTCCTAAAAGTATAGTCGTACAGTTTAACTACTTCGAAGGAGAATATGACGGAGATTGTTTAAAACACGTTTAACTTGCATTGCGGCGAATTTCGTGCACCCGCCGCTCATCATATTGTGGGTGCACAAGCACGCCAATTGCAATTATTTTCACCAAAAATGTTACATTATACCCTATTTTTCAGCCCGATTAAACTGGTTTAGTCTTTTAGCCATTGTTGGCTGACTCTAACTTCAACTGATTTCTCTTCGTAATATATGTGCGAGCAGCTTCATATAAATATACCTAGATTTGTATATTAGCTTTTCGATAATTGAAAGCGTCCACTTGCAATTGAATAGGACACAAGAACAGACGCATAGACTGAAAGACGAAAAAAGGGAAAAACAAATGAATTCAGTGACTGAGGTGAACCGATGATTGAATGAACAAGTGACAAGGCACAGGCCCAATAGGTGGAGTAATGATCGGATAATTGAACAAAAGGAAAAATGAAAGGATGGATGGGACAGGCTTTGATCGCTTGAACTATTGGAACACACATACAAACGCAATCAAATAATCAATCAGTCAATAAATAAATTATAGCTGAACATTAATATTGAACATTACTCGATTTTACAAACGATATGACAAAATTGTTACAACCTTTCGTCTATAGGTGCTTATAAAAAAATCATCTGTCTGCGATTGTTTCTGCCTATAAACAGAACAGGCGTCATCCAAAAAACACTTATCTATAGGAAACTCGAAAATAATTTGTTTAAAAAAAAAACTTAATTTAATATAGAATAGAGAGTATTTGCATTGTACGGCATATGAGTACACATGTGTCGAGGAATGCATCTGTCACGTTAGATATAACACCTCCAACGCTTTACATTGTATATACGTAAATATAGAGATTGATATAGAATATCAAATATTAGCACGTTCGACTTATGAAAGAAAACCCTTTACGTATCTTTGTAGAACATAGAAAAATGTTAGGAGACACACGCGCAAGGACATGTGCATTACGCTCACAATCTCTTGAATAACACCTTTTATCGCTATAGAAATGCAATGAAATGTAATATAAGGATCTAATAATAGAGGAAATATAAAACAATTTGATTGAATGAATCTAAAATTGCAAAGGATTATTGATACAATTTTTATGAAAAGTAAACCGTACTCTGTTGCTATAACGCGCTAAGGCTATTAATTATGCAAGCAGATGTGTATGCAATGATTTCGTAAAATAGATTTCTTTGTGTACATATGTAAAATGAACTGAGCCTGCAATATAGTTTTTATTAACGAATCACCTGCTCAGAGTTCATGCCCTATATTTATGCAAAGTTAAGGAACTTTTCCATCATTGTAAACTCACGAATTTTTGACTTGTCATTACCACTACCATTACACTTTTTTATGCATTTTTTACATTATTACATGGTAACATCATTTGTAGCAGAGAAAAAGCGAGATTATCGTTGAAAGCATAGCGCGGGACAACGGCAAGCCAAACGAGGAACGACGTACGCTTCGTCACCGGCGTCTCTCCGGGTCATAATTCTCCCAGATATAATCTAAAAAACGTAGGTATCTTCGATACCAATTCAGGCGGATTCTATCAAGAGGCAAGCGAAACATCCCATCATATCGTATGTGAATGCGAGGCCGTCTGCAGAAACAGATACCAGGCGCTTGTCGTGTACGTCATAATGCTAGACACGACATAGTGCTCCGGACCAAAGAAGGTGGTGGGTGGTGGTCATAAGAATCCTAAAGCTGAAGGGTTGGAGGCATGCTTGAGTACAATTGATCTCTCAGGTCACTGTGGCGAACACAACAACACAATTTCATTTGCGGGAGATCCTGTGAAAGTTATCCTTTTATGTTCACTGTGAAATTCCTGACTTTTCCGGTTCAAAATTTCGCTTCAACTTTTATGAGGGTAAAAATATAAAAAACTGGCCGAAACTTGGTTATGGTGCACCCGCACTAACGTTTAAACGTCCATCGTAGTTGACGATCTGATCTTTTGTGGGCCTAACAAGTTGCTCTTAACGTTTAGAATCACTTTCTGAATTAACCTAAGCCTGTCTGTCCGTCTTTCCGTCTTGTTGTTTTCTGTTCAATCTATATTCCGCAATATGTGGGATAGTTCGTTGACATTTGGTGCACTTACATTTGTGGCTCAACGACAAACACTAGAGAAAATGGTTCACTTTCTCGTCCATTTCTCGTATAATGCCTTTTAAAATTTTTGAAAAGTTATTATATAAGAATATTTGTAAGCAGGTCACGAAAGCCACTATCCTTACGACGGCAATCCCTGAGCAAATGTCTCATTTCAATACTCCTAATACATATGTTCTTTCCTTCATTTTCTCGTACACGTCATGCCATCGGTCTTTTTTAAATTTTATTACTTTCTAGGTAGATTCACTCACTCGTCTCTTCCATAACTACTAGCGTAACAACGTAACACATTCTAACAACTAATTTAACTCATTTTTGCACCCTCTACTTCCATATCCCTAGTGCGTGCTGAGTCTATCATAGAAGAGTTCCTTAAAAGGCTGAACGCAGTTTGCTGGCCGAAACAGGCGTTGTTGGAGTTAAATTAGTTTAGACCTTGGGTCCACCTTTACAGCATCTTATCCATACGTGCTACAGCGCATTCTAACGTTGTTGTAATTTTTGTGACAGCTTCTCTTGGCAGTTGCTTCTTTGCTTCTTTATGGCAGTTCACCCATTAAAAACCCAAGCATTATTTAGTTTAGTCATCTAAAGAAAAAAAAAAGAAAAATTCTATTCAATTTTATCCCTCAGGTAATTATTAAAATTTCCATCCACTTTATATTTGCATAACAGATATGATTTTAAAAATTATGCAAAATTATTTTTCTCTTTAATTAGGCGGCAGATAAATACTTTAAAAATGATTTAAAAAAAAAAACAACAAATGCTTAAGTAAATTATAAACAAATCCTTATCCTGAAAATCTCACCTCATACATGCACTAATCGTCATAATCTAACAAGATTTATCATGAAAGAAACACAAGAAAATCTATAAAAAGGTTTGTGGTTTGCTCCATAGAAAATAATACAAAAGGAAAAGAAAAACAAATCTGAAGTAAAATATTCACATCTTAATAGTTGAGGCGTGATTTACTATAATAGATCAGAAGAATAGCATACAGTGCAGCCTAGCACAGCAGCCTGGCAGCAATAATTTGAGAGGTATTTTCTTATGGAACTTACCGTTCTATTGATATAATCGCCTTGTTTCCTATATGTAAACCGAATTATGTACTTTGAACTTGAAATTTTACTAGGAATTCTTACGTTAGAATCTGCAAGTATGTGTCATATTTGTTGTATGTACGTGGGCACATTGATTTTCTTCTCTGTTTTTGTTTTTTGTTTGTGGTCATAAATGCGGTTTGTTGCTTTAAACCGTAGATGTAAACTATTTTCGTTCTTCTTTTTTTTTTGGTTTTTTACGTTTGTTTTTTGTTTTGCATTTACATATGTTTCAGTAGCATATGTAACCTGACCTGTTTCAGATTATATTTGCGGTGATTCTATATTTAACTTAGTAGTATTTATTGATATGTTTGGCTTGCGCACTAAAGTTAAACTTCTTTCATTTGTTTGCCCGTAAGTGTACCGCAGCTGGTCTATATATGTCGTCACTTCATGTGTAACATGTATATGTATTTTCGAAAACATTATTTAATGAGCTTGTTCCTTATTCATCCTTCCGGTTATCCTTTTACCGTTTGAGTTCCGAATAAAGCAAAAAGTTAAGACTGAAAGTTAAAACTCAACCAACACACTCAACGTTGGTTTCGGACGATCTGCGGGCTTTGGATTTCAACAAAACTAAATTTACTTTTATTGCTTTCCATAGCCGGATTGGTGTCCATGATTCGACCTAAAATGAACACAAATTTTCCGACTTATATTTTGTGAACTGGATACTTATAGGTAAATATATGTTGTATGTAGTTAAACGATGAAAACCTAAAGAAAATCTAATCAGTGAGTCGTGGGAATTTCTAAGAAATTTTCCATAGAAATATTTATTGTTTATTCTTAACGAAATTTGATATGTAGGCTTTTTTGTGAATGATTTGAAATGTCTTTGAAAATGTTGTTTCCTTCTCTACTGCGAGCATTTGCGAAGAAATCAAAGGACCACCGGAATGGTATCTTAAAGTTTAATTAAGCCTCATTCGTCGTCCTCGTGTAGTTGGGAAGGAGTTTTTAACTCACAAAGTCAGCTTGAACTTATAGCGCTATAGTACATGAAACATAAGAAAAGAATGGAGAGAAAAAATCCAAAGTTTTTCACTGATATTATGCAACGCATTTTTATCAACTGCTCAAAAAATTGAGTTGTTGGCATAATAAATATGTGGGTATTTCGAGTTTGACAAGCAACTGTTGTAAAAGGAAACGAATGAAAATGTTGGATATCCTTACCCTGCAGAGTTTTATCTTCCTTTTTTATACTCTCTACATCAGTGAGCTCCCTTTGCTGATTAAGTTCATCGAATGCTAAATTGTTTTTTTCGTTTACCTCTCCTTTAATTTAGATTCAGACGATCGGGTTACAAGGTGCTCACTAAATTTTATAAAACGAAATGCTTGGGCTGTCTTGCAAAGGTTGGTCAGCGTAAGATATTATTGAACACTAGTCCAAACAGCTGAATGATCTAAGCCCTCCAAATAGGCTACACGTAAGCTTGTTGAGGCCAATTCTTGAATATGGCTCTGTTATGTGGTCTTCTTCTTACGGTTGTTATGTGTATTCAACAGAGTCCCTCCAAAATTAATTTCGCGCCCATCTTCTTGCCTCCTTATGAAAATAGACTGCTTTTGTTAGCCTCACCAGCGCTAAATAAATGTAAATTTATCTACGGTGCTTCCCTATTAGTTAACTATTGACTCGCTGGCACTACACGATGAGATAAAATTCAATGCTCGTAATCGTTTCTCTAGGAACTTTTTTTTCATAGAACTGAGTGCGCTTTGTCTAAGTCGTATGTAAATTAATTTTTGCTCTCGAAACTGAAGTGAATTTGTTCACTAGTGCCGATTGCCAAGCTTTTGCATGTTTGCACCGGGTTAGGGATTCACGGCCCACGCCTGCACTTGAAAGTTGTTTTTCATTGTTTTCCTTTATTGTCTTTATAACCGGTTTGTAATCGTTTACTCATAATACTTAGCACAAGAGCTATTTCTAAGAGTCAATCGGATTCGGCTGGTACTTTATATTAGCTAAATGGATAAAAACTGTGGATATGACTGAAAGCATTTTTTTGGATTGCGAATTATTGATGAAGATCGTTTTTTCTTCTGATGTTATATTAATTATGATGAATGCTTTTCATGAAGGTGGAAGACGCGAAGATGCTAACAAACGGGTAGACTGACCGTTAAAGATATGAAGAGAAAGAAGGACGGGCAAGCCCACACGAAGGATGATAAAAAGGTAGGCAAAACGACGGAGAGACAAAAAAGCAGGCAGATAAAAGACAGAAGGACAGGTAGACGGACGGCATATACGTAAAAAAAAACTCCATGCATACTTCAAAATTATAACTACCTACATAATACTGCCCATCTCTAAATGGAAGGCGAAATTTAGATGCAACAAGTACAAGCAAATATAATGCATAATACCGCTGTGGCAATGGTATCAATAGGACCCTAATAATATTAACTCGTTCGAAATATATATTGAAATGTCTGTTTGAAAACTTCTTTCATAAATTCGAGTCCTACTTAGCTTTAGTAGACTATGTATTATACTCCCCTCTGCGTAAGACTTTACATTAGAGAACGATTAACAAAGAGACTTGCATTTTATATAGTGCGAGTGCAGCGAGAAGAAAAAGTTTAGAACTTTCGTGCACGAGTATAAGCGGTGAATAATAATTTTTTTAATATACTAAAGGAAAAATGGAAAAAAAAATTCTCTTTTAATAATATTAATAAATATCAGTTCGCTGGCAACTTAAATCATTTTAATCCATCGTAAGAACATTAATAATGTTTATCGAAATCTTGCCTTCGCTCTCACTCGTTCTGATAAGAAGATTGTAATAATAACAAATGCTTATATTAGACAG
The DNA here is from genome assembly GCA_000688715.1 of Glossina pallidipes. Taxonomy (NCBI): domain Eukaryota; kingdom Metazoa; phylum Arthropoda; class Insecta; order Diptera; family Glossinidae; genus Glossina; species Glossina pallidipes. The sequence continues at coordinate 2,752,550 of KK499773.1, read as the reverse complement.
AAGCTCATGAAAGCAAACGAAAATGTAAATTTCTCCAAATTTATTCAGGCGCACTTTGCAACGGTGATCATGATCGTGTACTAAAAGAAATGATGGATATGCGTGATGAGCATTTTTTTTTTGTTCTTTTTTCTTTTTTCTTTTTTAACTGACGACATGAAACTTATATTAAATATTAATTTTTCTTCTCTTATCTCTTTGAACGATCGAACGTTATTTTATGTAAATTAGTATTCGGTTGTGCTTTTCGACGGACTTACTTAAATCGTTTACACACATATAATGCTGATATGGAAAAGCATTGATGACGGCAACATATGACGTTAATTCGCGCTACGTGGCACAAGTATTATAAGAGTTTGAAAAAGAAAAAAGAATTCATTTAGATCACGAGCAAGTGATAGATATTTGCATAAGTGATGTGTATCAGGAAGTTGTCTTGGCTTTGGTGTCACTTTAACTGCCACCAGCCTTAAGGAAAGATATTAATTTTCACGTAAAAGAACAAACAATAATTAGTTTGGATCCCTGATGGCTTATGCAATTCAATTTTTCCAATCGATCGCTCTGTCTACATACGAAGTATAAATTTATATAATAATTGTTAAAAGTTTTCTTCATATTCTTATTCCTAAATAAAATTTTTGTATTTTGAAATTTTGAAGAGATTTTGGAAAAAATTAGAACAGAACTACAGTATTAGCTTTGTTCTGCAACTAACGGTTCTACAAAATGTGCCGTGTGCTTTGAAAACAACCTAAGTTCATTTAATAAAAATGTTTCTTATCTACATATATATATGTTGGGTTTGCTCCGCTTTGAATTATAAGATTCTTCTAACTAGTAAAAATATAAATGAATGCCCTAATGCCGGTCTTGCCATGGGATGGGATTAGATTACTTTAGAAGATAGACTATTACTATACCATAGCATTAATGAGTGCGAAACTCCGTGTCGTCTTAGCCATGACCATCTGTCACTTGCTATTGATATTCGTATAATGAATTGAAAACTTTGTGAATACGCTGGAAATAGTGGGTGTACAAGGTTCGACTTACTATTTCAATTATCTCTTTTTTTTCCCGTTTCCTATGCAAATTGAAAATCCCTCCAGCCTTAAGGCGGTATCTTGAAATTGTAACAAACTAGGGAGAGTATGTAAACATTAAGCTCTGTTTAGTTTTTGCTGCCATTTTCACTGCTCATCGTTAATGTCCTGTGATTAGCTTGGTTAATTTTAAAAAAGAACAAATAAATAAATAAATAAATATAAGCATATTTGAGCTTACGAAGACTTAAGATCAAGTTTTTAATTTGACTTAATAGAAAAAATATTTGATAGATATTGTAAGGAAGGAAAAAATCAATCTCTAAGTCTGCATAATGTATAAAAGCATTTCATTGTATTTGCTTCACTGTAGGTACTTAAGGTTTGTTTTATTTTTCTTTCCTCTACGCTAAATCTCATCTCTACAGTCAAATATGGAGGTCTAAGTATTATAAAAGTAATTTCAAAGTAAAATAAAAACTTATCTTAATCAAAACGATCTGTAAACAATTCATCACCCCAAAGAAGACAACGGGTGGCTGTTTGGCTGACTGAGTGACTGACTGACTTCTTGCCTGAGTGACTGGTTGGTTGGCTATATCAGGGGTCGGTCTATATAGCAGATAGCAAAACAAGGAACCATAAATAAACAGTCATGCTCCACATTGATATTACTAAAGAAGCTAAAGAGATTGCAATCACAACATATAGTACTCATGTATGTATATAAAAAAAATAAAAATAAATAAAAAAAAAAACGCATTAGCATTGTTACGCATAGCATCCGGTTAGCTAAGCGTAGACATTTCGCTTAAAATAAACTAAAGACAGTAGCGGTCCATGCAGAGAAACAGTGGCAGCATACAAAAGCCATTAAAAGCAACAATAACAATAGTATAAGTGGCAGCCATAGTAAATACCGTTTGGCATAAGACACTCAACACTTCAACATCCCTAAGAGTCCACTCTGTTCTCTTAATACCGTAGAAGTTGAAATAGTTTTATATAAATGATTGCCAGTTCTCGTCATTTAGAGGGTTGTCGTAAAAATTAAATGCGCATGTTCAGGTCTATCAGCTCGTTCAGGTTATTACTAAGCAGCTTTGCATTGGTTTTTAATTATCATATCAGTTTAATTTTATCATTCGTATAGACACAGCTATAGGCTATGGATATATTTCCGATGACATATACTCTCCAATATTCTAGAAAATCAGAAACACTATGAAATATTTATGCTTTCTATTGATCAAGTTTTAGGCCGAATCATCGTTTGTGAAGTGTTTTTGGAATAAGAGCTAAAAAATGGCAAATGGACATTTTCCTTGTGTACGATCACAAATCAAATTTAATCGGACAGTCGTTAAAGTATGTAATGTAACACACTACTCAATAGCTTCGCAGGATGACATATGGGTGTTGCCATTCCTACTGTTCTACAAACGCTTACTGTGCGTCCTTACCGCTACACAGTCAATAGGCATAGCACATCACTCAATAAGTGCGTAGAACAATGTATAAATATGACGAGTGGCAACATCTATATGTCATCCTACCAACTAATTGAGTTATGTGCTATACTTATCGAATATGTAGCGGCAAGAATGCACTACAATCGGTCTATAGGCTCTTTCTTGACTGCAGGGTTGCAGTATGTACAAAATTCTTTCGAAATACGTCTCGAGCTGCAAATAAATTTTTCCTCTCAAAGAGTTTGGGGACCGGACATATTTGCTAAAAACTTTTCAATTATTATTCGACTTTTTTCTAATTCATTTCTACTATTTATTACTTGGCATAACTTGATTTGCATTCTCTCCCTTAGAAAATGTTCGCCCCTTCAGCCAACGGTAAGCGTGTTATAAAATCTCCAGATTATACTTAAAATTACAAAAACTAACTCGTAACACACTATGACACGGAGTGAAGAAAAGAATTATTATGAAATCTGGGAAGTACGCATAACTTTTCGTACAACCTAATAAGTTGCAAGAACAACTTCTCCAGAGAAATTTAAAGCAAGAAAAATAAGAAAAAAAATATTAAATTGCAAATAATCCAACAAGTTTGTAGGTGTTTCTCTCTGGCAAATTAATGATTACGTTACAATTATTTCCTTAAGTACATTGCACTGGAAAAACGAAAAAAAAAAAAAAGAAAAAATATGTTACTATAAGAATCAGATTAATAAACAAAATAGACGACGGCCTTCTTTAATGTGCAGCAATGCTAATAGTTTTCTCATTTTATTTCCCAAATGTATCCAATGCGTAAGACGCTTCCATCTTGTGTTGCTCTAATTATTTATGACCAAATATTTCTAAGAATTTAATTTTTTTCTTTTTTTTTTTTTTTTGCAGTAAATACTTTAGCAAACCAAGAAAGGTTTCATTATGTTGCTACAAATCTGGTAATCATCATTATTATTCCGCATATACTTTATTACACGGAGAGAAAGGCAAAATAAAAGATAAAACTAGTGCATTGGGTGTGGACTCAAGAAGTGTTTCTCCTTTTTTTGTATTAATTTTGTTTTTGTTTTGCTCTGTTTTGTTTTTTTTTCGTTTTTTTGTTTTCTGGTCAGCAGATATTTAATGAAATACTTTCAGTCGGTCCGTTCATTCTTTCATGGCATAGTTAGTAATTTCTTGGCAAATTTTGTTAAGGTAGAAACTGATGTTTAGAATTTTGTATTTTTTTTTTTTTTTTTTTTTTTTTTGGGAAACTAAATATATTATTAGATGGCATAATGACAGTACGTGCGTGGCAGACATTTATCAAAATTTTAGCGCCATAGAAACATTCGCATGAACGCCAACAACATAATCTCTAATAAGCGTATGTGCTCATATAGGAATGTATGAATGCACAAAAGCTTCTGGTTTAAAATATCAAACATCTTTTGAAATATCCTCGACACGAGTGACGGAGACTCTAATGCGTATTTGCCTTAGAAGATATTTTTTTTTTGCAATATTTTAGATAAACCACGCAGAAAATGCATTAAGTATTACTTCTGATGCCTGGCAATCGCAGGTGTTTTAGAGTTCGCGTATAAAACATAAATGGTGTAAAGAATATCGAGAAATCTGGAAAAGTAAATGAAATATTATACGGGAATAGATGATCGTATAATTGCTGTCGAAGTTACTTGGACTAAGAATTGATTACGATTGTAAAGCAGTGATAAAAGCACTAATGCGACAGTTGATGCGCAAAATTTATTCTAATTCTGATACATCGGTGAGGGACTTCAACCCATGAAAGAGACTAAGCTATTCGTAAAATTTCACTATACTTCACTATACACTTTTGTTTGGAGTAGAATTGTGTGTGCCATGAAAAAACTTATGCTGTTATTTGTGTATGTATTTAATACACATGAATAGTAAAATACATCTTTTTTTTTAAGCTGCGTGACCTCCTGACTTCACATTGGACGATCAGTTATAAGAAAAAGTGCTTATGATCTCTTTACAGCCCCTAAAATAAAGGTGAAGCTAAATAGATTTTGATGTGCAATTATTCCTAGCAAGGCAAACATTTAGACTGCCCCCTACACAACTTCTAGATTTCATGTGAACGCATCAAAGAGATTCCAAATCGATCTTGCAAAAGCAATAGGTCTCACTACACAAAGTTACACAAAGCTGTGAAGTTTTCATTTCATTAGTCTTTGCAAATTTTTGCTTACAACATGGAAAAACTTAGCCAAACAAAACCTTGTTTTTTATTAGTATTTAAGATGCCATCCTAAGTGTCACTTGGATATGCTTCAACAATGAAAGTTCGCTTGCCCCGTGTAAGCACTAAAACCTGTTGAGAAAGAGAAGAAGGAATCTAGGAAATAGCTTTAAAAAGCTTTCATATGCTTTTATTAATTAGAGAATTTAATTGACACCTACATACATAAATATTGTAAAAAACTTGTACCTCACTGAATATTGTCTTATTTTGTCTTTACGTTTTTTTTTTTTATTTTGTTTTTTTTTGTGTTTTTCGATTTATTTGTCTTCATTTAGTGTTGATCCAACAAACTGAAACAAGTATCATGGGTAAAAGGCCAGAATGTAGACACAAGCGCCAAATGATGCCATAAAATTTCCAAATCACTTAATCTGTTCGCAACGATCTTACCGCGAAAAAAAAAAAATAAAAAAAATAAAAATAAAGAAGAGATTGCTGGCAATGATTTTTTTAGGGCGATAAACGAATTTATTGCAACAATACTGTACAATAATTGAGTAAATATAGATGCAGTTTCAGGGCTATTGTTTATATCTGTCGCTACTTTGGCGGTGGCATTGTGTCTCACTGGGCTGGTAGTTGGACCTCAATTTCGGTTGGTGGTCATGCCAAATTAAGTTACAATTTGATTTTTCAAGTTAAACAATAAAAAGCTACGCAATCCCGAAACACTTGACATTACGGTTGAAGTCTGTTAAAATTTGTTTTTTGTTTTTAGGTTTTTTTTTCCTTTTCTTTTCTTGCTTTTCATTTTACGAACCCAGACAAGAAGCATAAAAAGCATAAAAAACTACTATCATCACCAAAGACGCGGTTTTAACCATAGCTTATATTGTTAAAAAGTTTATGTGTGTGCAATATATCACACACAATGACGTTACAGCTCAAGTTAAAAAGAAACGATCTTTGGGGACATTAACGGCTGCGACGGGTAGGCTTGCTTCATTGTAAAGATTTTATTTATTTATTTTTTTTTTTTTAATGGGCTCTTGCTCTCAACTTGGAGTTCATATGTTAATCGATTATCAGTTTTGGTGATTTCGCCTTCACATGTCTTTTCAGTTATCTGGTGGCGTTTCGTAAATTAGCTTATGTCATGTTAATGCCAAAGATCACATCAGATATTGTCAATTTGTATGTTTTAATTTCTGCACATAGTTTAAACGAAAAAATTTAATTAATTTCTTCTTCTTTTTTTTTTATCTACAATAACATTTAATTTTTTTTTATTTTTTTTTTTTTTTTTTATTTTCAATACACATCCTGTCAAAAAAGTATCCGAACATGCTTATCGAGCAATTTCCCTTAATCAGTGTTGTACTAATTAGTTTCTGTTTTCCTTCTCCATCGCATTTATTTTCGATCATCACAATTATTGATTTAATGACCTACGGATCTCAAGTTTGCTAATGGGGGGAAAACATCGATAAAAAACCAAGCGAACAATGCTGGAAAACCTCTCTTAACTTTAAGTAAGATAAAGTGCAATGAGCATCAAAATTTTTGTCGAGAAACTTCACCAAGGCCCCCGGCTAGCTACCATATTAATCGGCTATAGCTTCAAGCATTTTCTAATTATTTTAAAGACATGCCGATCGGGAAAGTACTCGCTAAGCTTTGGCCACTCTATCCCCATTTTTTTCCCATTGTCTACTTCTTTTTGACCATCAGCGCTTCACTTATATCGGGCACCGGTAGAGCGATTGGCCATATTCCAAAGAAAGAGCAAACAAATACGTGCTCTATGATATACAATGCAAATCTGAGCTGATTGATCTACTGGCATTGAAAAATTTCATAGGCCCGACTAATCCCGGTACCTTTTTGACAGACATAAGATTAGCTTATTCGGAAAGTTCTACGAAAATAAGTTAATTAAATGACGTGAACATATCATTGGAGACTTTTCAAGGGCTTAATACTTTTTAGATAATCTTATTATTATAGGTAACAAACAAGATTCACATTGCGTATCGTCTTGTGTGTACAAATGGTTGGCGGTCTCTATTAAAAAACATTTAAAATCATATTTGTAGCGCTTAGCACGCCTTAAACAAATTTGTTTCGCTTTCCTCTGTACGTTTTTTTCTTCTTTCTTTTGTTTACTTTTCTTTTCAAGCAAATTTGTTTAGAAAAAATCTCTTACGAATTTTGACTTTAGGTCATTGGTTAGAATTCTTTTTTTACTTTTGTAGCAAATGCACATCTGGCCACTGGTCTTTCTATTAAATGGTCAGAAGATTTTACTCATTTTTCTTTTTTCTTTTTTAATAGAAAGATATTTTTTTCCATTTTGAGAAGTTTCTTACCGATCGCATGCGGTGTGACAAAAAAAAACCTCTTCGTTTCACTCTTCACTGGCAAACGCAAAACTTAAAAGCGGCCAGCCCTTAGATGCCCACTGGCAATGCATACAATGCATCCAACATAACCTGTATTCCAAAAAAAAAAAAAAAAAAAAAAACAGAAGAAAATAATAATAAAAAAAAAAAAATGAATAAATAAATAACTGGAAACTGAAAACTGTGAAAAAAACATCATCAAAAGCCCAACGCACTCTTGTTTCCCCACTGTCAGTGTACGCTCTAAAGTGAACACATCATAAATCACCGACAATAAAAGACATGGATTACAAATGTTCATATATACGTGCACACGTACAAATGTACACAACTGATTGGCTGGTTATATCGCCCCACCGAAATGTTTCCCATTGATGTCATAAAGTGTCTCTTGCATTGCTGCTGCTAGCATTTTACACTTGTCTTTACTGTTTTCCTTTTCTTCCTTTTTTTTTTTTTTTGCTCTTTGGATTATTTCTTTTCACCAAATCCTGTTACTTGATGTTTACTATTTATAATGCAATGAACTCATTGCATGCATTGTATGTGAATGAATAAAGATGCACATTGTGATGTATGTTAAAATAACATTTAATTCTAACCTCACTCAAGTGATAGGAGCGATGTGAGCTTGTTTTAGATGACTCGGTGGCTCATCAATTTGAATGAACAAAAATTTGTATTCTTGCATAGATGCATGGAAGCTTGAATTCTATTGGCGCGAATTGATTTGTCATTAGATTTTTTGTCTTCACTTTACTGAAGCATTTTGCTAAAGAAATACTTAAGTGGGAATCGGAACTGGCTCTTCTTCGATCTTTATAGTTCTCTCGTGTTATTAGCGCTTTCAAGTTTAGTGAAAGTGGAGGCAACTGTTGTTTGGAGAATACATGGAGTCTATAAAAATTTATTTGTCGGTCAATAGGCGCTTATCACATGCCGCGAGAGGATACAAAATCTATTCATCCCATCTGCGATTGGGGACAAAATCCTAGGATTAAACATATATTTTGTGAATATCAAAACCTCTCTAACATTCGAAAATCATATATACATATATATATATATATATATATATATATATATATATATATATATATACAGATATATAGTTTTCTTAGCAACTAGCCCTATGGACATCTTAAGAGCTTAATATTGATAAAATTTTGGCCGCTAACCTAAGCATCTAATCTACTTTAACAAAAAACCAAACCAAAAAAAACAAAAAAGAAGAGCCGATTGCCTTAGTTGCTAGTACTCGTTATACTATTTAATCCTAGAATTTATTTCTTTGCTTCGCTTTCGTATTACGTTGCGAAAAATATGTTTAGAACGCCCAGGAGGACTTCGAGTAGACCAACTTTTTATTATGCTGATTGATTCTGAATCGATCTAAGCCTGTCTGTCCGCCTGTCTCTCTTGTATTATTGTGTTCATCTTTATAGGCTGCAACTTTTAACATAGTTTGATGAAATTTTGTACATCGAGATATGTTGACTCAGGGAAAATGCTTCGGGTCAGATCACTTTTTCGACCACTTCCCTTTAAATGTCGTTTATTGAAAAGTCATTCTATAATAGAATATTACATAATCAAGGAAGGGACTCATTACAAATACTCATTTCATTTTGTCAGGCTAGGAATAGCGTACAATTCGAACGTAATTGTGACTTTAACTTTAATTCGATTTATATTGGTACGGATAAGTAGCTGGGGCTTGGAAATATCTTGCAATTGTTTAATTTTTTTTAATATAACCCAGTCACTCAGAAAATGCCACCTATTCGTGTAATACGGTGACGCTCAGAGGGAAGCGAGGAAAGAGACAGATGTAGAGGGATGGTAACCGCAGCCTAAAAATGAAATCGATTAAAATGCGTAAGTTTGTAATCCCGACATAAGCTAAGCTTGTAATAAATCCTTCATTCGTTTACAAACTGCTAGGTGTCGAAGGTAATCAGTTCTTCGTTCGTAATTAAAGATCTTATGAAATGTAAATCATATTTTCCGATAGATTTTAGCACATAACTCTCTAGCGTTTACTACGTAATAATGACTTAGTGTAATTAGACGTTTAATAAAATGTTTTTAATAATCGACATAAAATTCGTGCTTACACGCAGACCCACACAAATATTTTATATGAACTGTTGTATAAAACACAACCTCTATGACCAAATTGTGCTTTCGCTGTTCACTACTTCAACAACATTTCCACATTTCTTCTTATTTCACCTCTTCTTGTTCTACCTATGTACTCGAAATACTTCTGTATTCATTCCATTTGCCTTTATTGTAGATACCTGTGACAGAGTTAATATTTTTCTCATTTAGTAGTGCGTACTTTTCTTTTACGTAATCTGCATAATCGAAAATTTCCGCAAAGAGATTTCAATGAATGACTAAACATTACAGTTAGGTAGAATTACTAATTCGCTTTAACTATAAACATAAATTATAAGCTGCCAGTAAATTAAACATTCAACGATGCACTTGTTGCACTTGTTCGCTAACACAAACATGTCAACCGCATTGACTTATGCAATATAATGTATGTGAAAAAGTGCATTCATGGCAAGGCGGTATTTTAACGTTAATATGTCGCTTACGGCGTTAAGTAATTAAACAAATTACTATATGTCCACTCAATGTAGGCGCACACTACTCCCAAAATAAAAATAAAAGCAAACCAAATGCCGACAAATACAGTAACATTTGCAGACAGACTGAAAAGGTATGCGAATGAATTTCTTTAAAAAAAAAAGAAAAAAAGGAAAGAAAAAAACGAAGGCCAGAAATGCAAAACGGAAAAAGCATAAATTACAAAAAAAAAAAAAAGAAGGTAATAAATAACTGTTGCTGCATCAAAATTACGACTTTTTAAAGCATTTTAAATAAAATTTATATAAAAAGTGCTTGTTTAGGTACCTTTTTGCCCACTACCGAAGTTATACGTGCAAGTAAACTTTATTATGTCATATGAAGTAAACATTTGTGTAACTCTCTCCTGTCACACATACATTTATGTATCCGTATGTCTCTCGGTCCATTCTTATGGCATCCGAATATCTAGATTTTCTTGCATTCTCTGTATTATTGGGAGAATTCGTAAAACTTTCTATCCACCCTTCTCTTATATGCAGTTAACAGCTTTGTGTGCGTATAGACACGCAATAGTTTTGGACGATTTCGCAAATAGTATGCTCTATATATTTAGATTATAACGCATTGGATTCATTATGTAATTTTGGTTTTAACGTTAGAAACTCGCCAACGTAAAAAAGGAGGTGGGACAAGTGGAACGAAAAAACCACAAAGTCCAAGTGATACTCCAAGCGATTTATATGATTTTGGAATAAATCCTCAAAGTCTTCCAACAACTTCTCCACGTAGTGACTTGTCCAAGCATAACCAATTGTTCGCAAGGATGAAGTTCGGAACAATGAGCAATTTCCACGTCAGAGAGATGCTCAAGGCTGCGAAAGGCAAAAATTTGTTTGTTTTAACACACGTTTGTCGCTTCCTAGATGGCTCTGTAAAACGGTTTCCTCTTAACAATTATTTTCCGCCTATCCGTCATTCATTCTAATAACGTATATAATGGTACTTTGATCTCGTTAATGCATTCGCTTCTCATACTAACTATAATAATAGATAGTGAAAACTTGCCCATACTTGCGGAAAACGTTGTATAACCAGCTGAGATTTTGTGCAGATTCGTGTGTTTAAACTTTTAGGAATAACGTGGATAAATAAGATGAAGTAGACTTTACTCTGCATCCCTACCCCTGTCTCCATCTGACCAAAGGTTTTATTAGATATTAAGTGCTGTTATAAACACATTTAGCATATTAATGTTGGGTATCCGAGAGTTTAATTCAACTTGTTTGGGTTTCATTGCGCACATGAATATTTATAAAGTGTAATGCCCGCTTTATTTATGAACTGCATTACTTAATTGTACATAAATGACTTAATTGCAAAGCAAACGTCCTTTCAAAGTAAAGCAAATAGTGGAAGATTTTTGTTTGCAAGAATCATCAAAATCTTCCATCCAACAAAACCAACTTTTGATAAGAATTCATCACTTAAGGGCATAAGTCTTCACGTTTATATGGCAGCTTTGTTCTCTAACTACTGTTTAGCAATTTGAAAAACTTCACATAGGTGGAAAGAACTCGTTTAAATTTTATGCTTCGTCTGCCACTGGCGAAACGTTACGTTAATTATTTTTTGTGTCATTCCATGTACGCCACTATATATGTATATATATATATATGTCGTTACAGAAACTGTGTGATACACAACAAGAACTAAAAGTCTTGCTTTTTTCAAAATTGATTGTATTCAATCAGTCATGCTGTCCAAAAAAACACTCTGCGAACAAAAATATGAAAGAATTTCTATTTATTAAAATAATTTTATTTATTTTTTTTCGACCTTTCGGGAAAAATGTTAAACGATATAATACCGCGGCCATCAAAGAACTCTGTATTGCTTTCTATATCACGCCTCAAACCATATATAGTCCATCCGCGAGTTACTTGGAATGAATAAAAAAGACATCTCGGCGGCCTCCCTAAATACAATACTAACGTCAATGCTTAGTCAATGTGAACCAACAACTCATTGGTTTGCAATTAATTAACGCAATTGGTAAAGTTATTTCAATATATTTTCGAATAGTTTGTGAGTAGCTTCTCATAGAAGAAGAGTTTTTAATATCAAATACGATCGGTCATGTGTATGTTATGTTTTGGATAGCCTAGGTTACATTACATGCAATCTTTTACAAGTTTACAACACGAAGCCACCAGCTTGGGTAACTGGTTGTGTGGTATTCCAGGCATTCCTCACTAAATGAAGTCTCAGTTTTTCCTTAAATCTTCTTCTATTCCCGGATAAAACTAGGCGTTCATGTATCAAGTTCTACTTCTCCTTTTTCTATGCTTAACTTCTAACACTACTGCTACGGGCCGCTAGGTTACGCTTTTAATATATCTATTGGTTCCAATTCTTCTTATTTGTTAAGGTACGGTAGACGTACAGCGCTAACTTACTCATCTACTTACAGTACGTTCCTGGCAACTGTTAAGGGAAAGTCAAGAAGGGAATAGCAGCCACGATTTCCTCTAAACCTATTTTCGATATGATTGGCGTTGCGAACGGGTTTAATGCTTCCTTCTAAAATCATCTGATATGACTTCGAATGCAATAATCGTCTAATTTTCATGGCGGGCCTTACATATACTATGCTAACCGCTTAAAAAACTAGAAATACGTAGAAAAAGAGTCTAACCCTGAGTGCGTAACCAAAACGAATTTGAGACCCTTTGAAAATCTGCTTAAGATATATATATATATATATATATATATATATATATATGTGCGTATTGTTTTTCTCTCTCACATGTTTTTAATGTGATATTCAAAACTTTGTAAGTTTGCACCAAAAGTTCCCACTTAATATGTTATGATTTTCATGTTGCGCGATAAACTTGACCTTGAGGAATTTATCACTTAAAAATTTTATAATCTCATTATGGGGATGCAATTCAGTTTAATAACATTTATTAAAATCAATAAGAAATTTAGCAAAAATTGTCTTCCATAAATACTTGATACATTTAACACGAATCGATCGATCAATCAATGCATTGCCAATTACTATAAAATTATCTTTAATATAAGCATAAAATGTAACTGTTATAACTTAGCCATCACTCATCAACTCAGTAATCGTAATAGCAAAGAGTAACAGCAAGGTAGCAAAAGGAACAGCACTTATATACGACACCATTATGTGACCTTGTCCTTTTAACTTTTGCATTTACTTATCATAGCGACGTGCATGTAAACGAGGCATGAGAAAAATGCGAACAATCTTATAAACGAGACAGCATTACCTATTATTAAATAGTAAAAAAATATAAATATTGAAAAGTGTAAGATGTGAAAGAGTGAATGGTCATATAAAAATTGTTGTATAATTGAAGGTAGTAGAGACTCGCTCTTCTATAGAAAAACCGCCAATACATATATATATGTATATATAAGCAAAATAACCAATTAAGTAGCCAAGTCAACGCCAAGTTAACGCTAAACCAACGCGAAGACAAGTCAGGTTGTTGCTACTGTTTATACATACTATTGGTAATTGTTATTGAATATTGTTCCATTAAACTTGGAACGAAGAGTATATATATATACAGCAGCCTTAAATTAAAGACAATTTTAAGAACTATCAACTAAAACCATTATAAACACTTAAAGCCCTCTCTCGCCCGTCCGGACTATTAAGAGACGAGACATTCCAAACATTTAAATGACTAGAATGATTAACATTAAGTTTTAAAACCATTTTTAGAGCTTTCATCTCTGTGCCAATGCAGTTTAGCTATGTTTTCTTGTTTTTTGTTTTTTTTGTTTTTTTTTTTTGCATTTACAGTTCAGTTATAACACACTCTCATTACATTTTATGCATTGACTGCATAATGTACTCGTGTCAATGTTAAAAATAAATTCCAAATTGAAAATTTTAATTGTCCACAAGCTACGGCTATGGCTGACTGATACGATTACAGCGAAGGCAACACCAAACAAATTATCCGACATTCAATACAAATTACAAATTATTGCTGTTTGCGTGCATTTAAGCAAATTGATGGGCGAAAGAGAGACATTTTAGGCGGCTATGCCAGAGTCGGCTATTGATTGCTATTTAGGGTCATTAAGAAATTTTTCAAATTTACCGCACATGTTGCCAATTTGTTTGCACAATGAACTGCGCAATTTTAAAGTTCAAGTGCAACAAATTGTCGGCAGTAAGCAAAAGTATATACATATATACATACATATATATATATATACATAAAACAAAAAAAAAGAAACAATCTTAAAAGACTTAAGACCTCAAGGTTATGGGAAACTTTATTGAATGCATTAACATTTTAAGACTAAAAATTAAAAAAAATAAATAAAGTTAAAGTAACTGTGAAGAAAAAGGTCATCTTAAGCTGATTATAGTGTTTATATAATAAATAGTAGAATATAAATGCAACTGCATTCAAATCAAGTCTAAGCAAAGAACAAGAAATAGTTTTAATGTTTTTTCTCTTTCATTTTTGGCAAATTCAATTTGCTTTCTTAACAAAACCTATATGTTAGAACGACCTGAAAATATTAAGCCTTTTAAGGTCAAATATGATGACACATTTAATTCTATTCCTATGAGAGACTGCGCATCAAGAGCAATCCGAAAGGCATATCGTTTAACCTCTGTGCTTGTAAGAAACCTCGAAGAAAGAGAACATTTTCTGATGGTGTCGCCTCTAATTTCGTCTCTAGCTTTGACGATATTGTTGGTGAATTCCTAATGATTGCGACTGACAGTGTGTTGTTGTCAGCTAGCAATGCAAATACCTGTAGTATTTTATTGTTTAGTGTGAGAATCAATGGACGTTTTGCCGCAGATTATACAAGTTTTTCTTTCTTCTTCTTGCTGCGATACAGATTTTTTCTGCGCATTACTTTCACTCATTATTCACTTTTCTTACTACCCGCCATTATTGCTCCATTGCTCTGTGATCTTAATAATTCATTTGACCACCAATACTCAAAAAACGTTGGCCTTGATATCATAAGAATTTAAGGCCGAATTAAGAGTGAAGGTCAAAAAATTACTAAATAAAATTTCACTAATCGTAGATTCACTCGCACTTGTGTTCGAAGCGAGCTTTCGTCAAATGGTTTCATATTGCTTCGTAATACCGTAAATGTTTGGTTAGGCCGTGCCACGACATAATATTAATGATAGTAAAGAGAAAAATTTAATACAATGGCTGTAAACAACTTTTTTCTTAAAAAATACGTAATTGATCTGACATGCGGTGTATAAAAGTAATCTGAAAAAATTATGAGCACACAGAGTCTATATGTCGTACCTTATAAGATATGATCGCGGTAAACATATGTACTCATATTCAGATAGTGAGTGAGGCGTGCATGTGCCTGTGCACATAGAAGCATACGAAGTTTTTGTAATGGTAACGACCAATTAATAATATCGTTGACACCTTCAATCGCTCGATGACATCTCTTGATACAAGGTAATGCGGCTAATACGGAATCCATTGCTCAAATAAACATTGACTTTAAATACATTTTACATGATACGCAAGACAAGTACATATGCAGCAAACAAGCTTTACTTATTGCAAATGTATTTAATGCTTAAGTAGTAAAAAAAGTATGCAGACTTAACACCAGCATTGTCGTCATCATTATCATCATCATCATCATTATCATCATCATTATCATCACCGTCGTCATCGTCATCATCGTCATCATTATACATCATCACCAGATAGAGTAGATACGTAAGGAATTTTTAAGGGCAAGCAAGCATTTTATGTCTGTTGTAAAAAAAATTAACGCACGCACCCATACTTATGCACATATTTTACCTTAAAATGGCAACTGGCCAGATTATTGATCACTTGGGACACAAAATAAAGCGTGAAGTGATGTATGGCTACTTAAGAAAACCGAAGAAGAGAAAAGCTAATAAAATGAGCTTCGAATCAAACAAGAAAAACGCTTGGCGGTGTTTTTTTTTTTCAACAATTCTTGTAAAAAAATAAAAACAAAAAACAAAAAAGATAAAAGTGTGTTAAAAATGCCAACATTTAGGGCTAAGCAGGAAGAGAAGGAGGAGAAGTCTGTAAAAAGACTTGAGATAGCTTTTTGAGATGAGCCGTGAAAACTCTTTTAAAAATTTAATTAAAATGTTGCTTTAGATTATGTCTTATAAAGGCGAAAAAAGAAAAAGGAAACTAAGAAGAAGAAGAAGAAAAAAACTAACCAACCTAAGGCTTGAGCTTACAGATCTTAAGCATTGTTTTCTTTTTGCTTTTTTCTGCTTTTTTTTTTTTTTTTTTTTTAGAATTTTTTTTTTTTTTTTTTTTTTTTTTTTTTTTTTTTTTTTTTTTTTTTTTTTTTTTTTTTTTTTTTGGGCGTAGAGGATTAAGTTTAAGATGCTGGACTGTTAAGCGGCTTCTTTACGTTAATATTTATTAAATAAGTCGCGCTTTAAGGCTCTGCGCGATACTATCACCGGCTTAAGCAGTTAATCGTAATGAGATTTTAAATGCTGCTATTGTGTAAAGTGAAAATAAAATTAAATTAAATGATATTTTAACGAAATAAAATAATGAACGTAAGCGTGTGAGCGTAAGCGTATAAACCTGTAGCCCTATAGTCCTATAGAAGAAGAAGGTCATGAAAGTAGAAATTTCATTTGTATAATTACATAGAAAATCAAGATGCGATCACAAGAACACATATTTTCATACCTAGCCATCGAAAATATAGAACAAACATATATACCTATGTTTCACTCCATCCGCAATAATCACAGATATACATATGTATATCAAAGATCTGCAGACGTACGCGTCGGTGCATTTAAAATTGCAAATCGTTTTAGTTGCGTCCGCCTCTCTATCGGTTTGTTTTTTGTCAACTTTTACGTTCGAATGAAGTTGGATTTCTTGTATACACGTAGTAGCATCCCAGGAGCAAATTTAAAAGCGTGTACGATTCATCCAAAAAGACAGCGACGATCAATTTTAATCATATTGACGATCAACGTACAAGTTTACGATGTTCCATCGTAATTATTGCATTCGCTCGCGACTAGCAAAGGAGATATGCGATCTTCAGACTGGACTCAAACAGGCGGATAACTAGCATCAATTTTTTGTAAGCTCGACAACTAATATAGAAAGATTGGTTTGATTCTGCGGAATAACTTTCGTTTGGTGCCTTACAAGTTATCGAAAGTCAAAAGCAGCAACATCCAGCATATTTTAGTTTCTTATTATCGGTAAAGTAAAAATGATATTCAAGCAAGGAAAAAATCGCTGAATGTGTGTGAAGGAAATGTATTCACAGAAGATCAGTAGCAAAGCTGGTTTACAAAATTTAGTTCCGGCAATTTGGATATTGAAACTGTACCACGTTCTGGAAAGTCGGTTGACACTGATGAAGATACCAGTACAGCGGCTATCTGATACTACCGGACAAGGTCGCTGAGAGATTACATTTATCAAATTTGACGGTTCATAGTACTGTCATTCTCCGCTCCAAAAAGGTCTTCTTTAATTTTGATCAAAAAAAATAAAACGAAATAGCTTTCCAAACAACCTAATAAATCACTATTTTACATATAATAAAACACTTTTTAGACTCTACTCTACTCTACTATTGCGTGCGCTTCAAATTGCTTTCGTTCAAGTTTGTCTTTTTAATTTGACAACATTTGCTTATCTAATATCTTGAAGACAAATGTTTGTCATTGGATTATGAAAATGTGATATGTTCAAGTTTCGTTTGCATTCTTCCCCAAGTATTTTATCGTTCGCATTACCACGATAATGATATTGAGTCCTGGAATGCGAAATGTCTTAAATACTTGAAATATATGCTGGCGTTCAATTGCCTTTTGCAGAGCTATGGCATTAACATTAAAAATCATATTTTGAAAATTGCATACAAATCTTGGCTTGGCTTGGGTTCAAATTCTTAACGTTCTACATTTTGGGGGAACACACTTTTCGCATAAAATGGTTTTCTTCTTTCAACTCCTTTTGGCTTAAGCGTCATTAAAATCTTGATTTCTTTTCGTAACGTTGAACACTTGCTAAACACACTTTTAACCAAGCGCGTATAAGTTTACAAGTGATTAAGTAAATGAATATTACTCCTATCAAAACAAAAGTTAAATTTCTTACGTGCTTACGTTATAATAAGAATCAATGCAGAGAGTAAATGCCGTTCGTACGCGTTATTTACCTTAAGCTAAGTGAAGAGTGAAACTTTTATAAATTTCCTTAAAAATCCCGGAAGTAGTTAATAATGTTAAATACATGTTTAACTCTAAGACCAGTTCTTCAGTTTCCCTTCCCGCCCTTCCCGAAAGCGAGCATGCAAACGAAATTCTTTTTGTTCTACTTAAAAATTCTGGCTGGCTGCTGCCAGCTTCTTCCTTCTCTCTTGTCTTAGTCTTTCTCCTTCTTTTGATGTCTTTAATGTATTCGTTCGCGTATTCCATAATAATTTTCAAGTTTGCGTGTTTAAATATTAAGAAATTTTCAAAAAAAAAAAAAAAAAAAAAAAAAAAAAAAAAAAAGCAAACAAAAAATTCTCATATGTTGCCCTGCATCGGTTGCAGTTGCATTTCGCTTTGACCTATTTTTGTATGTTGTCCGCTTGCGTTACTTGTTCTGCAAATCTTGTTCGTTAAGAACTTAATTTTCTGGTATTAATCAGTTATATTGATATTATTAAGCTGATTTGTCGAAATTATTAATTGACTTAAAATCGAAAATCGAAGGAATTTAATTTAACGAAGAGTACAAAATCTCCTTGATATCCTTAATTTGATATAATGAAAAGTCATAATATTGAGAAGTTTTCATTATGCTCGAAAGTGTTTTCGTGAAAGCATAACACGATTGCAAAAAAGAAATCCATTCAATCCAAATAACGTGCAGTGTCTTATGTCTTATTATGGAATTAATTTTAATTATTTTTTTATTAAAAAAAGAAAAAATCAATTTTTTTGTTAATTTCTCGTTGAGTCAAAGACGCAAGACGCAAGAAACGTAAACGCAAAGTAAGTAGTGTCTCTTCTATTTCTTCTACAAAAGTATTCTAAAAGTAGAACTTATCATTAAACACTATGCAGTCTGTCTCTTTTTATTGCAACTTTAAGCGAATCATAGCAGAGTAGTAGGGCTTAGTAAGCCCTTTTCAGTTCCGGTTAGCTCAGAGAAAGACAGAGAGAGCTACACAATATCCAGTTTCATAAATTTACAAAGACTGAAAGACTGATTATCTTAGAAAGTAAAACTTAAACTATTTGAACTGCGTAGATTTGGTGTCTTATGGAGAAATGTTTTGGCAACATTTCAAAATAACCTCAACTATATACAGCATAGTATCCTACCTACCCTCTGGAATTTTTACCTTGGCTTCAGTTCATATTCTAATTACATCCTTTCAATAACCTATGCGATTTTTTAACTAGGGGGTTAGATCTCTGAAATGAGTCCAACAAGTTTTGCTGACTATTAATAATTCGAGTTATGGAATCACTTGCGTAGTCCGTCCGCCACTTATAATCCTTGCACTTACGACGACTCGGACAAGTTGAGTCTCTTACAACGCCTTCTCTGCTTGACGGCTCGAGCGGTAGGGAAAGGCAATAGCACTCGCCATTTCCATCTAACCTCAATTACTTACTTCGAAAGTAATACTCCCACCGATTCCACGATGTTCTTTCTTTCCTAACTGATCAGGGAGGAGTAATTTGGCTTTCCACTCAAATAGAAAGCTTGAAACTTAACCACTTTGCTCCTCACAAGGTTTGCAGGTATATTCGCTCAATGGATGGCCCCATTTTCTGTCTGTCTGATTACGCAAGCACTCGAAACAGTTACATCTGGAATTCGAAGTATAGAAGAGAAATTGTTGAATAGCCGCTCGAACAAAAACGATTTATATATTAGTACGAATTGCAAGCTGATAGTGCGTCCGGGGCATATTTGCAAAATTTCTGCAAATTTAACAGGAGCAGTAAATGGATCGCGATATTAAAAGATACTGGCTAACTTTTCCTCTTTTTGGTTTGGGTGAATTGATGCTATGGAACGAAAGGATGTTTACTTCCAGCAAGACGGAGCCATCTGCCACACAGTTTGTGAAACAATGGTTGAAAGATCCTGTGCATATTTTCTTTATTATATTAGTGTGCAAAGTGGACGTACGTCCTTCCCAAAAAAATAACTGAGCCTTTCAATTCTCTCCGAATCATTTCTACGTCTTCCAATGAGCGAGATTATATTGAAAAAAAAAAAAAAAAAAAAACTGATAGGTTTGCTCGTCGCTCAACATCTCTGGCACTCATTTTATATTAATATGCAAAAGATGCTTACAACTAACACGCAAACCCAACTTAATTATTTCAGATACTTATACTAATAAGGCGACTAAGTATTATTTTTACATGATCGCATTTTAACAAAAATTGCTCTTGAGCGACATGAAATAAGCGAAGAAGAGAAAGAGTGACGAAAGAGATGTAAGAAAACACGATCTTTCATTAATAGTCCTGTTACGTAGTCTTCGTATTGGCTGTAATTAGAAAACTAGTTTGATGATCTTCCTTCACGCGATTTATGAGAAAGGGCTACAATCTGCCGCCGTTACAAATGATGGGCTTTTGATCTGCGCTTTACTCCATCATGATTCTCATCATCATAGCGATTTTCCAGCTATCACCTCTTGTTGGCCATTACTTCCTCTTCATCAAATATTAGCTGGTTACTTTGGTATATTGCCCACTGGCTTATTTATCGATCAGTTTTTTCATATCACTTGGTCGTTAAAGAGAATTTTCTTTTCATCCAAAACTATTTCTTTTCTTTTTTTTTTTTTTTTGTTATATGGCAGATCTACAAAAGAGTACAAGTATTTAAGAGGAATTGTCAACACAAGAAAGGCGTGAATCTGTAGCACAAAAAAAAAAAAAAATGGGAAAAAATGGGAAAAAATAATTATTTACAAATACCTGAGGTTTTCACAAACGAAGCCGCAAAAAAAAAGAAATGTTTTTCTAAAATTTAATACGAAAACCATTGAAATTATTGTCAGTTAAAGTACATAAAGTATAAGAAACGTCAAGCGTGAACAATATCGAAAGTAAGTGTGTTTTGTATGAATATCGATATGTTAACAATTGTTTGCGAACAAGTTCCGATCGGTCAGTAGGTGGAGGCGAGAAGAGATTAGCCAACAGTAGGTGGTAACGAATGTGACTCTTTCATCGTACGTTTTCTAAACGAGATATTGATTTTTCTTAAAGCATACCACATACCACTAATAATTAAATATCATATAAAATATGAAGCGAGTAGATTACTGTGTCTCTCTTCATCTTTCTCCGTCTTTCTTTTTCAACAAAATTATTGTAATTAAGTCATATTCAAGAAGTATTACACACGTGCTGTTTGTATTCATGTGGCGGTTTTATTGAGAAATAATTAACGCGCTGCTCAAACGAAGTTGTCATTTGATTGGTCGCCGGCAACAAGGTGTTTGTTTCGTTTAAGACATAGTTCTTACATATTGGTACAAATCCTATAGGGTTGATTAAAATGCACTGATCATATCTGACATAGTCTGTGTGAGCTCAAGACATTAAAAATACATTAATAAAAGCATAAATTATGACATAAACTATGTAAAGAATGACTAGACATAGACTGGCTGCTGGTCCCCAGTGGGGTTTCATATAAGAATTATTTATATGAAGGTAGACTTTGTTGTAATCCTTTAAAAATCCTTAAAGAGAAGAGCAGCGTTATTGGAGCCATTATTTTAATTCAACTATTTATAAAGCCGAAGCGCTTTTATAGGCATTCATATGTAACAAGCAATGCGTCATCTAACAAGTAGTGAACCTTCGCTAGATGCTCAGATGTTTTTTCCAAGCAATCTGAAGCTGTTTTGATTTTATCAATGTCCTAACTGCTTTCGCATACCCCACCTTTCCCATGTTCCAAGACAGATTAGTGCGCGAAGGTGTGACTCTGGGACATTTACGTTTGCTAATCGAAATAAATCGAAATGTTACACACCTATGCACTGTTCATCGCGTCCGAATACAAAACTTTCGACATTTTTTCATATTTACTGAATCCAAGTATAAGCGATGTGTGTTCATTTATCCTAAAGTATGGAGCCTGCCGGAAAAGTTTAATACTTTTTAGACTTAACTCTTGTATGTAAATAAAAGTGTAGGCACCACTTGAACTTTATATTCACTTATATATACATAAATGTATGTGGGTATGCATCTCAATATAAGTGTTTACACTATATCCTGTGCGTGTGCCAAAAACATCTGCCCGCACATGTATAAAAGGAAAACGAAAAAGAAACTGTTTTATCCATACAGGAACCACACATTTAGTTCCTGCTTTTAGTTTATTTGTATGCGTGTCATCATATATCAACAACCAATGCATTCTTACTCATATACATATATAACATACATATATATATATATATATATATATATATATATATATATATATATATATAGATATATATTTATATATATTTGAGCCTGCAATTTTTCGTATTCCTTTCAGCTTATGATGATGAGTCCTTTTGAGAGCTCAACAAAAATGAAAATAGGGGAGACTTCTTGATCACAAAACAAAAATGCATCTGTTTTTGTGTTTTTTCTGTTTTTCTGTCTATATACAGTTGCATATATATATATATATACACCATTTGATATCTCAGATACTTTTAGGTCCAAAGACTCAATAAAACGAAACAAGGTGCTCTGCGCTGTGCAAGTCTGTGTCTTTTTTTTTTTTTGTATTCCTTTTTGTTTTTTCTGTTTTTGGTTTTATTATCGCTGCATTCAAGGATGGATTACTATTACGTTTTCTTAAACGCTCATTAATTTATCAAAAAAAAAAAAAAAAAAAAAAAAAAAAATAAGAAAAAATAAGAAAAAAATAAATAAATACACCTGAAATTCTATAGAGGCTGTCTACGACATGTTAATAGATTCCATGTAGAGTTTCATTTGCTCTACGAAATTTTTCTGTTTAGTTAACACTAAAATAATATTAAAAGTTCTTGGAATTCCACTAAATGGTCAAGTGTATCCTCTTGCTGTAATCTGTGTCTGCATAAGCACATAATGAGCCTTTCATTTTAAGACTGACTTAAGTCGATATTTCCAACTAAATCAAAACAGTTTTCCTTTTATTTTCTATTTCATCTTTCGTTTGTAGCCTCATTTTAAAGTCTTATCCAATAAACATATATAAATAATAAATCTACGATTATACAAATGAAATAATTTCATATTTTATTTACGTGATATGTGTGCATATAGTGGGAGCCATAAATATAATTTAAATATCTCCGATTTAACAAAAAAACGGAGAAGAAAAGACTTAATCCACTTGGCAAATAAAGGGCTCATTTATGCTCATCCACATGTATCCATTTGTATACAATATTTTAGAATTAATTCATTCTCTCCTATTTACTGCATAAACTTAATTATAGATAATGCTCTTTTTTTGCTGATCTTCCTCTTTCTGCATATAATAGTTTCGTCTCTTGCTAATTTTCTAGCTATAAAGTTTAATTGGAAAAAAAAGGAAGAAAACAAAGAAACATAAATGTAAAGTTTTGTTAGTGGCGTGTGGTCTCCTTTGCCATATCAAAGAAATCTTAATGTCTTTATGCAAACTAATTGAGAAAGACTGTTTGGACTAGTTTTCTCGTCGCAATGCTCCGCTGCTGTATTTAATAAGATATTCTATATTAAATACAATTATTTATAAATTTTTTCGCAACAAAACGACTAATAAAATTCTTAAAAGATGCAAAGGATGTAAAAATATTTCAAGATACTTGAGAGTCAATGTCAATGTCTTATCGTTGAAAAGTCCCCAAGCCGGCAAAGCGATGTCCGCGAACAGCAAACATATCCCAAATGAAAAGCATACAAGTTCTTAATGTTCCGAAACTTCACATTTGTGTCGTGTACTCCTTTACTTAAACTTACCCGCCCGGCTTACATATGTACTACGTATTTATTTATCTGTTGTCCCTTTATTATCTTTCGTTAAACGTTTTGTCATGGCTAAAAATTTAGATAGAAAGTTAAAATCTTCTAAAATGAAAAACATTGTGCCATAAACCTCCGCACCCAGAGGACAAGCCGAAAATTATAATTTTTAATTTATAGAAGATTAGAAGAACGGGGGTCATCGTGAAGCTATTACGATCGACCAATCGATCAATCAAGTTAAACAAATCAAAACGCTTTAGTGGGACACGACTCACCATTAAGTAGCCTACACCACTTTATTTAATACAGTTACTTATGCAATGCGTTTTCAAAATAGAAGGTTATGTGGAAACTGGTCGAAGAAGTAGACAAATGCGAGCTATTCTCAATAGCGTTCGTTCTTCGGCCAAAACACGTCAGTGTACCAAATTTCATTAAAATATCTTCAAAAATCGTAACTTGTAGGTTGAAGATACGAAAACAAGATAGCTGGACGGACAAACAGAAAGACAAGCTCAGTTCAGTTCAGGAAGGAGCTTCTGTATCGATCGGTTTGGTTCAGAATGGGTCCGACTAAAGTTCCCCTGAGCGTTCCACACATCCGCACTAACTTAATACAGTCTTGTATCACAAGCGCATAGTGTAAACTACGTTACAGTCTTCATTCTCTCGATCGAAAATCAGGTATATACCAAATCTTTCGCTTGTCCACTTTTAACATCTGGAACTTAGATAAGGTTAAGATTCTGAGTCGATTTATCCATTGTCATCCGACCGTTTGCCACTCGTTGTGTAGCTTTACTTTAGACAACAACTAGAGAGAAAAAGTTCTGAAAAACTTCTGTCTAATGTTACCGACAGTTTTGTATCAATCAAACAACGAACACTTAACAGCGATTATGCAAAGGACACGTGTTTCCAAAACGTCAATTCCCCTTAGTTTTTAAATGTAGGATTACATTAGATCTCTGACGTATAGGATATTTTCAGACGCTAAATATGCGCAGGCAAGGAAACACGAGAGCGAAAGACCTGACAATTATCTGTATATACATGTAGAGTGCATTTTCGGAAGTGTTACGGCACTGCTAGTGTAATATGCAGGATAAGGCTTATGTCGATCAAGACAATGAATGAATGCGTTAGAAGGTCTCGAATGTGTTTTTCTTGGTACTCTAAAGATAATTTCCCAACTTACTGTACTGTCAAATAGGTAAACAGAATTTTTCTTAAGTCCCTTTAACGCGCACTTCTGGACGACTCTAGCGTTCTGATAAAATTAATATATCGTCATCCTCCGTTAGTTGGCATGAAAATATAGCTTTTAGCTATTCATGATATTTGATTTTATTGTTTAGCGTCATTCTTGGTGCGCAGCACGCACAAGTCCACCTCTCCACACTTACATGATCACGTTGTATTTTACGATCTTCCCCTTAAAATAGTTTCTCTTTTCAATACTTTCTAACAAATAATCCATAACTTATATGAAACTAATCCAATTTATTTGATCATTTGTGCGTTCCGTAATGGTGAGTGAAGGGTAGGTGGGAAAGGCGGAGTTAGCGGTATGAGAATAACAAATCACATTGTTAAACAATGCCTACATAATCACAAACAATATAAATATTTGTTTGCCAGACATTTCGATAATGCTCCAGGGGGTGGATGAATGCTATGCATTCAAAATGTAAAAATCTTCGAGCGAAAGCAGTAAAGGCAAATATTATATTAAAGCCTGAACCTGTCGAAGTGTTAATTATATTGTAGGCACTGCCAATGAATGCCACAGCGCATATGTAGGCAAGAGAACCGTGAATTTGCATCGCGTTGGCATTAAAAGTATGTATTGTACAAATACAAAAAATACAAAAAATACAAAAAATAAATGAATAAATAAATAAAAAAAAATTTATTAGACTGCTGTTGTTACTGTGCTTTCTTGCTTGCTTGCTTCTTCATCGGCTTTCATTTCTTCTGAAACTCTAGGCGAATCATGTCTATAATCGATGTGAGCATCAAATCGAGCCCAACCCAATGCGATGATTGAGATGTTGCGTGGGCCGTTCTCTGTACGGTCTTGCGTGAAGAGGTGTTAACATAAAGTGTGAAAAATATGTTACCTCCGGTTATATTTGTGTTGTTGATATAACCTTATATTTCCACACGCGCACCTTACATAAGACAGAGTAAACAAGAAATCACGAGCTTCTTTTGGTTTATGGCCAAAAACAAATATATCACCGATTTTATTAAATTATATTTGAGTTGCTATGAAGCTAAACTCATCATCGCATATACAGCACAATACTGTCTAAAGAAAATTCATATATGAAAGCTTTGGCACGCAATTATTGAGCTAGCAAACACATACATGCATGCATATATATAAAGGTATTTAATATGATAACCAACAGTCAAAATATAAAAGTCTTTTTTAAACTAAGCTTTCAATTTTAATCAAGTGATTTATTACTTTTACTGAAACTTTTTTTTGGGTGCATACACCCTTCAGTTAACCGAAAAGCGAATGATTCCTTTGATAATTTCATAAAAAACTTATACTCCTCTTCTCAAAGGGTTTGCGTTAATTTTATTAAAAGTCTGATTACGATTCTCCAACTATTTGTTTACGTTTTGTTAGGTTTCTTCTTTTAATAAATACAAATAATAAAAAAAAAAATAAAAAAAATAAAAAAAATTGAAAACAACGTTAAAGTTGATTAAAAAAACTACCCAAAATATCTGCACTTACGAGACAGTATGTAGCATAACCATTCTTCTACCTCTTCCTCTTTCTTTTCTATCCCCATACAAACTTAAATTTAATTGTCATTCTGCTTTCACATCAAATAAAGCGCTTAATAGAAGCAATACTTTTAAAATTTTGACAGACTTTAAAAAAAAAAAAACATAATTCCTTCTAAAACGAAAATTGAACGGATGCCTACCTTAAAAAGATATCAGACGACAATCGAAGCAACGGTAGTTGTTTGTATATGTCATTTTGAAACACGAGTCAAGTAAATCACTTATAGATTGGTTGGGCTAATGTTTTCTTCTATTGACGTCGAGACTTTTTGTTTTTTGAAAATTTATTACGTGTGGTCGTTGAATGATTCTCTTCGCTGTATACTAATAAATCAATCAACATTAAATTAAGACCGACTAATTAGTTGATGTTTTAAACCTCCTAAACATGTAGTCATTAAAAATGTTCACCTTTTATGGAGCATGAAAGCAGCAAAAGAAAAAAGAAATTCTTTTTTTTCTTACTCGTATGGATGTGTGTACAAATTTTTGAAAAAAATAACTTATTTGAATTTTGATTTTATTATAAGAAAGCTACGTTTACTTGCAGCCGAATTTTCGATATCTAACAACTCCACTACCTTCATGTTCGGCATTGTAAAGGGTTTCGCTGTTGATATTCATCTGGGTGGCAATGTATATATAACTGCACGAAAATCAAGCCTTCATGCCTTGGAATAAGCCTAGCCTCGGTCGACATTTTGCCATTATTACTCGCAGAGTGATGCAAAAAGCTTTTCCGTTACTCGCCTTAGAGTGGTATTTGATGAATCGAAAAGCTATATCCGTCGTCTTTCAACTTTAGTTGACATGACGCATTTTAGTTAATGTTTTTAATAGAAAATCAAAAGAGTCTCCTAACTACTTCAGTAACTCTTAAATGTTATTAAAGAAGATTGTACGAACAATCACTCGGGAGATGTCCCCTGTAGAGTTCCCTGAAAGAGTTAGAGTAGCCGCCGCAACCTAAATTGGCGTGTGTCTGTATCGACTGACCACACATAAGTAAAGTAAAGTAAAGGCCGAAGTAAACGGTAGCGCCTTGAGATTTGAACTCGCCAACACAGATGTGAAAGATCAAACCTTTAAAAAATTCATATTAACCTACGCGGTATTTGTGGTGTCACTGCGTTGCAAAAAATTAAAATATGTTGTACATACATACATAATCCGCTATCTATCTGTATTGTGAATAAGATAAAGCTTTCAGGTACCTATCTAAAATTGAACACAAGTATTTACCAGATGAAAAATAGCCACTACGCGAATAATAGGCGAAGTCTCTGAGGATGTGTATCTATGTAATGTTTTTAAATCGCGCAAGAGTTTGTCTGTTATACTCGCCAATGAAGATTTCGTACAATTGTGTTTGTAAAATACACCAACAATACGCCTGAAGTTATTCCGTCCATCCATCTCTCCTCTTTTGGAAAGTTTATGACTAGAAAATTTCAAAAAAATATTCGAAACTTGTACTTGGTTTTGCTTAGAAACCATAAGCCGGAGTTGAAATTGTATTTGGAGTAATAAAATGCATTATAATTACTTTACAAATCAGTTTATCGTCGATGCTGGATCTCAAAAATGGTGTTTCAGGCGAACTTCAGGTGACTTTCTTTTGTTTTTGTTTTTGCTTACTTTTGCCTTATGGAATATCTAATAGATTCATTAGTGGACTTGGCATGAACTGACATTAAATAATGTGCGTAAACAATTTAACAATTTAGCGGCTTAGCTTATGACAAAGCAGCAGCAGACACTTGTTTTGTTGTGTTTGTTTAAATGGCTTGTTAAGGAAAGAGATTCAAGCATCATGCGAAGAAGCGGTAAATATCAAAAATCGAAACAATAAACAAAATAAGAGTTTTTGTTGTTCAATTTATATCACAGCAAGATGTTAAGAAAAACTGTGACTGCGTTTTTTGGGGATTTGAACAAAATTTCTGGAATTCATAAATACCGTATAATCGTCTGATTATCGGCTAATAAATGTTCAAAAAAAAAAAAAGAAGCAAAAACAAGAAATCATTGATTTTTTCTAGAGTTTCTCTTCAAATCCTTGATAATTTAAGTTTGTCTTGTCGATTGATTATTGCATCAACAGTTCTTGGAATTGGAATCGAAACAAAAAACCCTTTCGTTGTCATTTACTGGTTAACATTATATAAACAATAAATGAAAAGTAGGCGTTTGCTTTAATAAAATGTTGTTTTTTGCCTCAAGATTAACCTGCTGGTTTTCAATTTCGCTTTCGATTATAAAAATAAATGGAATGAGAACTTATTGTTAAGATTTTTATCACATGAATTCTTTATCGCATTTTTATTTTCGAGATAAATTTTCAAAAAGGAATTTCAATAAGGCATACACTTCGATCCTTTTCAATCATTCGATATCCAAGTGTTAATGTTAATGTAAATAAAAATAAAGGGTTGGAAATATATATTTCTTCACGTTATTGTATATATATATATATATATATATATATGTATATATATATGTATATATGTATTTATATATTTATATATTTGATCGTTATTTATTATTCGCGCGTTGACAGTTTGTTAAAAATCCCGTCAATAATTTTTAAATTTTTAAAATAATATGTCAAATATTTTATTTCTTCAATTATTTTCATATCGACTTTTGTGTAATAATTGAATTATAATTTTCCTCCTTTTGGCATAAACGAAACTGTGGTAACGTTTTTGGTTTCACTTATAAGCAGGAGTAGAGAGAAGATGTGACATAAAGAGTTATTTTCTTCTTTTTAAAAATGTTTACTTACATTAACTTAATGTACGTTTATTATAACTCGGGTTAAATTTACAATTTCATACGCCATCATTTAATATTTGCTAACTGATGACTTTCGAGTTGATTAAGTTCAGCTCAATCAGTGGCTTAAGAACACAGGACAGTCCATCCAACGGCTACTCCAGATTTTTTAAACTCACCTACACTGCAAATAATGGAAAATGTTAACAAAACAATTCGTGCGTGATAATGTCTCTTGGATCAAACATTTCATAAACTTGGTACAAAAAATTCAATTTGGCATCGGATTTCTATTTTTTCGATAAATTTTCTTTAATTTCTACTATTTCATTGTGTAATATATTGTATGTATAGTAACTAAATAAATGAACGGATTATACGCCGGTTACTACGCAAAACCGAAACGTAGTAAACAAGACTAAGGCAAAAAAGCTGTCTTACCATCAGGATAACTTTTTTCACTTCATTTGCTTAACACAAGATTATTAGCTTATTAGTTGCGACTTCAGTTTTGTCTTTGTTCGCCTTGCGAATCTAAGCATCGCAGCTCTCTAACTTTTCAATACAACAATGTCCACAATGCATCAATCTTTAGTAAGTAGTTCATGATTTACTATCCGCTTACCTTGCACTGTATACGTCATTGCTTTATCTTTATTATCAACTTTGGAATCA
The DNA here is from genome assembly GCA_000688715.1 of Glossina pallidipes. Taxonomy (NCBI): domain Eukaryota; kingdom Metazoa; phylum Arthropoda; class Insecta; order Diptera; family Glossinidae; genus Glossina; species Glossina pallidipes. The sequence continues at coordinate 2,722,479 of KK499773.1, read as the reverse complement.
CGGACCCACTCCACGTGTTGTCCTCTCTTTCATCTACTCTAGAAATGCCGACATTAGAGGTATACGGTGGTTGCCTCTCTGTCCTACGCAAATCGTGGAGTTTATGCTATTTTCTCTTCTGCGCCTATATAACCATGTCAATGGAGCAGATCAGATCAGCCAGTGATACCAATCATAGCCGATGAGATAAACTGAGTCTCGATCGCTACCGTTTTGCTTCGCAGCTGTAACTCTGTGCTCGTCAGTCCTATCCTTAAGCCACAATAGTGTACCTTCTGTTTTCTTTATTCTCCATTAATTTCGAGCATCAGATGTAACTAATTTCGATTACCGGTACTTGAGACATTTCGCATTATTTTTTTCCATATTTTTCAAATTATCAGGTGATTCAAGTATTAAGAAAGAAACTTGAAATTTGTTCCTTCCTTAAGCCATATGAGCCTCATACAACATGTGAACAACATATATCTTACATTGCATAGGAAACATTAATTTGCTTGGGGCAAATATCTGCAAAAAAAGGCCGTGATCCACACACACGCACACAAATTCAAGCGTGTACCAGCCTCAAAAAAGTTCAAGGAGCTTTTAACCCTTGACATACCATTCTTTGTTTTTTACCACTAACTCGTCTTGCTTCATGAATAACATCGAATAATGTAATGTCGACATAGACATTGCAATGTCCACACATAGTCGACATAGGAGTGCAAAAGGGTTAAAAATATTGATTTAAAACCTTATAAAAATATTTCTTAGAGCCGTCTAAAAGGCTAGTGCGAAAAACATTCCATTCAACATTCGATCATCAGCTACAGCATGAGATCAGCAAATAAAATACTTTTACAATATTTCAGGTATGGATTATGGAAGTGATTAATAGGAATGAAAAAGATGTGCCTTTAGTACGTGTCTTCATTTACGCTCACTTCTACTTGCTTCTATCCATGGCATGTGGTAAGCAGGAACTTCTTGACTTGTGTTAGAACACACACATATATATATATATATATATGAATATATATAAAGACTATATATGTCTCTGTCATATGTTAATCGATTTACGCCGGGAAATTCTTTTCACTTTTAGCATTTACCGTATATTGAGAACTAAGTTTTCTCTCTGTGTGCTGATGTTGTTGTATTGATTGTTGTTATCTCTCTTTGAATTTATAAAATCAAAATATTCACATCAATAAGAAATATTTAAAGATGACGCGGATGCATAAATCGAATTTTTCTCTACGTATAACCCAACGATCCAATTATCTTGCAAAACAGAAAGTTTATGCTTATGCAATCGTTTTGTCAAACTACATACAATCATTATGATCATCATCATCATCATCATCATCATCATTGCGATCATGATTATCGTTATATATAAATATGTATGCATTTTATATGTACTATTGTGAAGAGGTTGAATAACAACAAAATATAAAATCATGATTATGACGATGATGATTTTTCCTACCTACAGGAGATCAACTAACTGAGCATTATAACAAGTTAAGGAGGAGTTTTATTATTTTTACTTATTTTGTTTCCTTTTTTTTTTTTTTTTTTTTTTTTTTTTTTTTTTTTTTTTTTTTTTTTTTTTTTAGTTTTTTATTTTTCAATTGTGCGTAGGCTCAAAACTTGTTAAGTTGACCAGAGTATAAGTCTTTTAGCCTCATAATGCAAATATGCATGCAAGCGATCTCAGAGTTAAGTAAATGTATATATATATATATATATACATTTATGTTATGTATCATTAAATTGTATGGTCCGTTGTGTCCCCTGTGTCTCTTGCTTTTTACAATACTCAATGTACTTTATCAAAAGCATGTAAACAGCCGGTCGGTCAGCCGGGATGGCCTAGCATAAGAGAGTAAAATGCTAAATGTGATCATTTCCCTCTTAAGTCAAACAAAAACAAACAACATTTACTTAAAGAAATATATAATAAATTGAATGACATTCATAAATAAACAATATGAAATGTGATAAAACAAAAAAGAAGAAAAAAAAAAAAAGACCAGAGAAGAGAAGAGAAGAGAAGAGAAGAGAAGAGAAGAGAGGAGAAGAAGGAAACTTTTCTTCTGATTCCGTGTACAATTTAACGAAAAACTTGCAGACAAGTGAAGATCCATTTAGAACGTATAGGAAGGGGAGTATGAGTGCAAGTACGAGTAGTTGATTAAGACATTATTTTAGTTGATGGCATCTCAGTGAATTTTTTACGTAAGTAAGTATGCATCTATAGGGTTTATGTGAGAAAATTATTCAAGACTTTTTGTTACTTTGATTGTTATTCCTGTTGTGGTCGTCGCGCTGATTTATACATACGTGCATATATGTGAATACATTATTTATTACATCACAACAAATCAGTGTTGTTTTAATTGTTTGCTTTTCCTGGGATTTTCTTGGGCATAATTTACGCGAACGGTTCAACGAAATCTTTTTTCATTGAAAATTTCACTTTTACTAATTTATTCACTCGATGTATTTTAATAATTAACATGATTCTTGAGGTTGTTTTTCTTTTTTCTGCGCATTCACTTTAACAAACAAAAAAAAAAATAAAATAAAATAAAAGGATTTCTTTTTTGTTATCAAACATTTCCAAAGTTAAAGACCACACCACGTTGTTATTGAGCATTATTAGGCTGTGTTGCTTGAATTGATTATTTAATAAATGCGTGGGTCGTTCGTTTCTTTGGAAAAGTTAACTTCTTAATTGGCATTTTTTCTCGTTTATGATTGCTGTTATGCTAATGTATTCATTATTGAACGCATTCAGAACTGGTTGCATTTGGTAGCCGCCAACATCACACAACAATCACACAGAGAGAACAGACAAGTCATCAATTTAATATGACATTGTGTGCAATTTTAAATATTATGGAAACAAATGAAGATCACATGGATCCACGATCATCAGATATTTTTTAGTTACGTTGATTTCTCTCTTGTGTCTTTCTTTCCTTGGTTTTGCATATGGCCTTTAATTTGGAAATTTGAAATCAAATTAAACGGCAAGATCAAAACGTGTAACCATCTTGCATATAGCCGAGTAATGCGTGCTAAACAGTGCATATATATACAGCATATAACATGTACATAAATAATTCTATATAATATTGGAAAGGTATTGAGTTGTGCACTACTCTCTAACTGCGCACAATGTCTCGTCACCCTTTCATATTCAACTATCTACCGAATCTGGAAGTATGTATAGCTTTTATTTATTTCAGATTCATTCGAAATTTTTCCTTTTACCCTTGAAAGTGAAAATTTGAAAACAGCGATTGTCGTGGGAAGTTGGCCGAACTAGCCACTAAATATGTGTATGTCTTCACTTGATGGTCTTTGGGAAATTTTCTGCCATCAACACGATACTGGCACAAAAAAATTGTTTTAACGTTTTGCTAACAAGCAAGAGGTTTACAGCAAGAGGTTTACAGCAAGCGGTTTACACAAAGCCATCATACACTGTACTACTCCTTGGAGTAGAGAGGAGTGTATTAAGTTTATGTGGGTGTGTGTGATACCAAGGTAGACTTTAAATGCTCCCACTTTTCATTGAACAAATCGATTCAGAATCATTTACAAAATCATTTTCTGAATCCATTTAACGGTTTTCCATATCTGTCCATATGTTCTTGTGTACACCCCACAGCTTTTAATTTATCGATATTCAATCGACTGACTACAGTGGCCAAAGACTGCCATATCAATGTGTTAGCGGGTTCAAATCTTGGTGCGTTAGAGCATGTCTGATCGAAACTGTAGTGTATGCTCTATCGGTAAAGACATAACGCTTCTCGGTGGAGCACGTTTCATTCGAATTGATGATTAATTCTCGTTTTTCTCTTTTTATACCCTACAGCGAAGGATGAGGGGTGTGTGCATTTTGTCACAATGCTTCCAACGCCCAGAAGAAAGCGTTAGCGACCCTACAGTGTGTATATATTCTCGATCAGTCCGTGTGGATGTCTGCCCAACTGTGTAATATCTGAGGGTAAACATTTTCCCGTTGGCGAAAATAAAGATATCACCTACAAATTTGTAAAAGATTTTGAAAGTGAGCTACACTTTTCTAAGGACATACGTACAACGCCCATGCACCTACGCGACAGAAACTTTTATTGTGAAAATAAAAAAATTTCGGGCGCTACCGCTCTGTATAACAACGCATGAAAATTTAGTTTTTTTTTACTTTTTTTAGTGTAGCGGAGATTGATATAAAATAAAAGGTTCGGTCACGACCGAATATAATTTTCTTACTTGTTTTGCTTTTTTTTTTAATTTCCCAAAATGTAAATTAATCTCCACTATTAATAAATACATCTCATTATTACGCCCTTTTTTAACACCTTTGTCTAGAAAGCAATTTAAATCGTTTATAGAATGTTTTACACACAAGAACCACAAAAGGAAAAAAGGAGAAAAGCAGAACCGACATCAAATCAGGTGCCGTAAGGAACGCGTTTACAGGTAAACGATTGAAGCGGGCTCTTTGATCTATTTAACCGCAACAAGTGCTCCAAAAAAATGCTTATGTCCTAGTTAGGAATGAAGTGCGGAAAGCGCGGCGCTGTTTTATCCCCGTTTTCTTCTCTACCAAATAAGATCTTTTACGATCGAGTGAACTTTTCTTTCTTTTCTTTTTCCTTTTTGTTGTTGTTTTTGTTGTTCCCATTGGAGAATTGTAAAAGGTAACCACTTTTTCTTTCACAATACAATAAATGTTGTTTCGTGGCATTGTTTTATGTCTGTTTAATAATTGAAATTTTAACGCTTCTCCTATTGTTTATCAATAGATATGATTTTAATAAGATTTATATACATATATATAAATATATGTTTATATAGAGAATTAAGAGTAAAGGCCCCGCTGTCTAATTTACGAATAGTAATTAAGACGTATTGGTTGCAGACCCAATATATTAAATATTCGTTAAGTAAAACAGCTTTTTATTCCATGCCTGTAAATCGACCAATGACTTGACGTCATAGTACCTGCCCTTTGTAATCATACATTTACAACAAATTGGGTAAAATCAACAAAAAAGAAAATGCTCAAATATAATGCACATAAGCGTTGAATAAATGCAGATAAAATTTCGAAATTCATTTTCCCATCGGGAAAATGCTAAACGACTTCCTTGCAAAGGGACATAATCATACGAATCATAGGAATCTTGTTAAACTAGAAATCTTGACACACTTCCCTTTGTATTCATAATAATTATCAGTTTGTTGTTTTTCTTCTCTTTTACTTTTTGTTTTTGTTTTCTTTTTTTCTCTTGACAATTGTCTTTTCTTTTCGCAACAACTAAACAATTGAAATTTCATAACAATTCACGCCTTACGTTTACCGACTATACCGTGTGTTAAACATTTCTGTCCCTTTTCTTACTTTCATGATATTTGTTTGTCTTTAGCTTAAGTTAGCATAAAACCGATATTATCTGTTTAAAGGAATCTTTTGTCGCAAATCAATTCTATAATGCATTTGAATTGTTCGTTCGCTATGGTTCTATCGCATTCTAGTGGCGCATGCTGGGTGTTGTAATATTTTTATGGCAAATCTTATTTGTATTGCCATTCTGGTAACCTTGTTGCATATTCATAGGCCATGGCAGTAGCAAAGATAGTTGTTAATGCTATTAACAATGCCTTCATGTCATTGATCCAATGTCATAGTTTGAACATATAACGAGAAAAAAAAAAAAAACAACACAAAAAGGAAAAAAGCAGAACATCTGTTAATTTCTTGTTCAGTAGCCAGTTGGTCTCGTTAATAGGTTCATAGGCCAATTTTACAGGGAAATCGCTGCGGTTGGTATTAGATCAAAGCGAAGGCGCTTAATTGTCAACTTTTAGGTTTTCGGGCCAACTTACATAATATGCCGAAATGTTTCCAGGAATAAGGAATTTTCCAAATTTAAATCAAAGAAGAATAGTTACGACAACAGTAAGTTAGTAGCATTCGCTTATCTTGCAAATAAATATAAAAGCAATTTAAGCGACATTTAAGCCAAATAATAAAGAATTTATTATATATAGAAATATAGAAGTCTTTCTCGATTTTATGTTTATCAATCAAGCATCGTAAGTAAGTTTACATAAAGTTTGCAAAGATTTTCAAAATACATTGCAAAGTCAATAACGAAATAAAACAATAAAACCACCATCTAAAACCGCTTCAGCTAATACAGTTATTCACTCGTTTTGACAATAATACACCAAAAGTAACAGTTTGTCAGGAATCTTTTTATGGGGTGGTATGCAAAAAATGGCCATACGAATTCCAACTTCGGTTAGGTTGATTTCTATTTATATACATGTGTCGATAAAGTGAGAAATTTTATCAAAATATCCCAGAAATAGTGGCCCGCAGTTCTAGCACAAGAAAGCAGGACGAACAGACGGACAAACAAGCTTAAACTGATTAATAAAGGGTTTCTAGATCGATCGAGTCTATCTCATGTCCTTCTGATTGATGTTTCCATCCGCGCGAACATAGTGTACGCTTGTACCACAACATGTGTAGGGTATAATAAGTCTTGTGTGTTAACAGAGCTCTGTGTTAGTTGGCTAACATTCAGTTAGCGTCATTTCTACGATAAGACATAATCAGTACTATATCGTATTAGATAATGCTATAATGTTCTTTATATTGTAGTGATCAGCAAGCTTTGCGTCGTAGTATAAAATATCCTGAACCCTGAATTGCAATGCAACGGTTTTGAATCGGTCGCGTTGAAATTTTTTGAAAACTTACTATTCGTATTTGATTCACGGGGCAGTGACGCGAAGCCGTGACGAATGTTGAAAAATAATAGGCGCGCCACAATATGCGAAACACAAATACAATAAAGCCGAATACCTATACTACCTTAGTTGATCAGTTGGGTGCGCTGCTCCTATCCAATGCATCCATTATTAGCGAACACTAACGGCAACAGATGATGCAATTTAGCCTAAAAACAATCGCAACATGCCACAAAATCATGATAACTTTATCTTTTAGCTTAAGAGCATTCGACTGAGTATTACGCAAACCATTCAGTGGATGTTAAGAGCACTACCATAAAGTATATAAATTCTTGACTAGTTTCAAATCTAGAATGCACGTAAACATGTCCGTCTGTTCGTCTGTCAGTCTGCCCGACTGTGCAGTAGTTGCGGTAAGCATTCTCCCGTTAGCGAAAATGAGAAAATCGCCTACAAATTTGCAAAAGAACTTGAAAATGAAGTACAGTTTACTGAGGACACGCGTACAACATCCATACACTTATGCGATAATAGAGCTAATCAACCGCGACCACTCCTTATTATAGAGCATCAAAATTTAATTTTTTTACTTTCTTTACCTTTTTTAGTATAGTGGTAATGGGTACGAACATAATGTTCGTACTTGTTTTTATTTTATTTTGTCCACAAGTTAATATTCCATATTTCCATTCCATACGTACATGTTTCTCATAGATCACGAAAAAGTCTTTTTTTTTTTTTTTGCTTTTAACTGAAACAGATTTTCATATACATAAGTAAATCTTTACACCCTTTCTTGTTCGTTATTTCTCACCAACGTAGTAGCAACGGGTAGGCAGTTAAAAGAAGTGTAGATTAATGCCTCATCAAATGTAGATTTTGTTTGTCTTCCTTATTCAAATCGGAATTTGCATTTACATCTCGTAAGGGTTCATCTCTCACATAAGGTATTTGTATATTATGTATGGAAGGCTATGTTAAATGTTTCATATCAGTTGTTACTTAAACAGCTACATAAATATTGAAAATCGAAAATATGGAGAAAACGCAGCCAAAACCTTGAGCATTTTAGTCATTTTATTGATAAACATAATCTTGTGTTGTTCACTAAAGCTGGAACATTTCATTAGTCGAACTGAGTAAATAGTCGATTTTACGGTTCTATGAAAGCAGTGAACAGCTTCCAGAGAATGAAGCTGCCTTGTTTTAAACGTTATCAGGGGATAGGGTATATAGGGGAAATTAAAACAATGCATAATGTCTTCGATAGCGTCCCCTTTACCCATCATGCTTGTCACGCTGATTTTCTGTAAGTAAATTATAGAGTGTTTTATTCTTAAGTGAACAAGGAAGGAACGACCTAGAATAGTTGAAGGCAAGAACACATCTATGACTAATAGGATAATGTTAAGAAGGATAACAAAAATTCGACTTATACCGTTCGTGAACTACATTGTGCGAAATCTTACATTTGTATACAATGTCGATACGGACACTTTTTTTTTTTCTGTGCTTCTTTGTATATTATATCTACATATTGATGTTTTCGAGATTTTTTATTGATCTGTAACATTTTGTGGGAACACAAACTACTGGGAGTTTGGTTTTCACATACGTTAGAGAGGATATACTAAATAACTTATCTGATTGTAACGAATAATAACTGTCTTGAGTAGCATTAAAGATATATATAAATTTGATAAATGTTTATTTGATCAACATAAATAACGTTACGATCGCAATCTGCGTATTAAGCTGTACGGTGGACCAGATAGAATTATAGTCTCGCTGACAAATACCCAAACAACTTGCGCTAATAAGTCGAAATGTATGTGCACATAGTGTTTAGTTTGTGTAAATATTGAGTAAAAGTGCCATCAAATCGTATGAGAATATCATTTGATATATGTATAATATGCAGGTACTAGTGTTGGGTATAAGTAAATCGAATCAATCCGAATGTATTTTCGAATTTTTCCTTTGTGTTATTTACTTTCTTGAGACCTGCATATCAAAAAAACCATAAATCAATTCAATTATTATCATTTTCTTTACTTCTCATTTAAATATTATGATTTTATGCAAAATTGATATCATTTCCGCTTCCCTTCAATTATACAAATACGATATTAATGCTGTTCAGCTCAGAGTTAAACGAAGATTTGCATAATCCTTTACAAAACGATAGCGGCTTAAATAAACTAAATTGATAGAAAAAGAGTTCAAATAAATTAAAAAGATTTTTATCATTTCCTTTACATTCGTATTCACCTGTGAATATTTATGCATTCAGTTGTTTATACAATTTTACCCATCATCGAAGAAGAGAAATTTAATAGATTGTGTGTTCGTAATCTGCCAGAAAACATATAGCGTGTATAGAACTTCATATGAACTAAAACCTTTACTTGATTCAGCCGTGTCCATCCGTCTTTCCGGTTGCCATTAGAACATTTAATGTAGCAAAACTTTTAAAAATTCTGAAACTTTGCTTCTCTGTAGCTTGTAGCCTCCTAAAAGAATAGTATAGGAATTCCTTAGTTAAACCTTGCTTCAGAACGTTTATGTTGTTCTTTGAGATGGTGAGTCTCAAACTCTGAACCTACAAAAACAAAATTTTACCTTTAATTTACTTCTCAAATCATTCATTTTGGTTAAGGAGCAAAGCTATGTTGCCACAGCTTAAAATGAAAGACAAGGTATTTTTGACAATTTTTTTGGGCTACAAGGAAAGGCAATAGGATTCGCGAAGTTTATTAAGCATGTAGTACTCAATGCATTGCAAACAGATTTCACAACATTTCTTAGAGGTAAAGTGTTAATAAACGACCAAAAGGCTACGAAGCATGAGCTAGTGCCCGCGAATACCGACTTGCCAGTCGCAGCCCTTATTCCCTTGGCGATAAGGCATCCCAATTTCGAAGCTATTCTTCTTTTTAGCGGGCATAAAGTCTTCGTTCACAGTCGAACATAATTTTGTTGCATGCTTTGCATATGATTTCAAAACTGTTAACTCTTAAATATCGTGTTACATAATTTTTTAATTATAAAAAGCAGTTTTTTCTTTTTCAAAGAATTCATACTGCAGTACATTTCTACTCATTTCTACTCATTTACGCAAATTTGAACATATCTTCAATATTCGCTTATTACTTATTGGCTGCTGTGTGGTCTCGTTTGTAAGGCATTCGGCACAATAGCTTAAAGACCCAGGTTCGGTTCATGATGCGATAGACCGGGAATTACACTTTACTACATGTATTGTTTCATCTCTTTATATAAAATTTATTTGGATATGGAAAATAGTAATAGGTGAGCATTGCCATGCATTCACACACACGACTTAATGCATTTTTGCGTTTGTACCCGATTTACCGAATGTGGAAAAAATAAAAAAAAACTCTTTTCTAGAGCTAAACATATATTAGAGCCAAAACCGCTGGCATCTTCTTTTCGCATCATTTGCGTCTGTCGTTCGTCAAGGCTTTAAAATCGCGATTATAATCTCAGATATAACATAATATAGACTTAAACTGGGTTCAGGAAAAATGTCTCGGCGTTTTCCCCAATAAATTTATTTAGAACTGTGTACCTTGGACGATGTGAACTCGATCCAGGCATATCATGCTGCGTGTCGAATAGTCGGGTTAGTCGGAAGTAAACGCCTTTTGAAAACACGAAAATCGCTGTAATTAATATTAGCACTTTTACTACGACAATTAGGCTTCGCCAATGTTCGTGAAAATTCGTGACGTTTAGAGCGAAGCTGCTTTATCGACAACGTATATATAACTTTGTCGTTTTCGCTCTGGAAACTGCGAAACGATGGGCGGAATTCTACAAAAAGTTTGAGAGAAGCCGGCACATTCTTTATTGACTGTCGTTTTCGTAAGACTAGACAGAGAACGAAATCGATATTTGGGTATGGAAAGGTGAAAAATGTAATGAATCTGAAACTGCTGAATCTCCCTTTTTTAATCGCTGCTATGACGAAATCAAATCGGGACGTTATTAAAGTGATTGACACAGGCCGATGAAAAAGAGATCGTTCTATGAGATGGACAGACAAGGTGAGATGTGGTGAAGTTCTGTTTCGTGCGATAAGAGGGCAACTGCGTATCACCAACTGCTGCAGCCCGACCAGATTCTGATGATTCCACCCTTCTATCCACTATCAAAGAGGAATAAGATGTCAAGGCGCGCGCAATTAAGATGAAATGTCTACAAGCGATTAATAGTGAAAGCATCGTCGCACGGTAATGATATACCGTCCATATCTTAAACAAGTGAAGCAGAATTGAGAGAGTTTAGCTGGGAAATTTTGCTGCGTCTACCGTATAACTTGAACCACGCTCCGTTCGACTGCCATTTATTTCACTCTTCGTATACTTTAAGAGACAACTCTTGTGAAGATCACTTGGTTTAGACTTTCACCGGTAAATTCGAAAAGTTCTACGGCAATGGCGTAATTAATTTACCCGCAAAATGATGACAGTTTATGGGTTCAAATGGCATAAATAACTTTAAAATCTAAAAAGAATTTGATTTGAATTTTAGTGAAAAATCGTCACGACGCTTTTTTCTTGACCTATTGCACATATGTGCGTTTGCTTGTGATCCTAGATATTAACAATGTGTCGTATGAGGGAGACAACTTACCTTGTGTGTGAAAAACTTGATATATACTTCACTGTTAATAATAAAATTTTCTAAACAATTAAAAAATTAAAATTTTAATCGGCTTAGAAAATTTCCAAGAGCTAAAGGACAAAGATCAAGCAAAATAATTATACCTTTAAGTTGTATTATATGAGACGATTTTCTAAAAATAAGAGCAATTAATAGTTAATAATAGCTCTTCGTTGTTGTTAGTAATTTCTTTAAAAATTTCAAATGCCGACCTCGAAGGTAAGGATAAAAGGTAGGAGAAGGACGTGTCAAAACGATAAAATGGAATTTGTAACAATTTATTGATCGAGGAAAGTGAATGAAAAGATTCATATATATTCAGCAAATTCTACGGAGAGGTGGTGTCACCAAAATTACGTTTTTCAAAAGCAATTTCTTAGCATTAATGTCACGTCCAACCAATTTATAGATTAAAAATTTATCTCGAAGCATTTTGATTGTATCGTAGTCGTTATAGCAGGTTTCTATAAAAAAAAGGAAGAAAAAAATGTTTTTTTATTTATTTATTTTTTTTTTATTATTATTATTATTATTATTATTATAATTATATGTATGGTTGTATGCTAAAATTGCGTTGTCTGGTGAGATATGACCTTAGGCCGTATAGTCAGGAAGCAGCAAAGCAAAAAAAAAAAAAAAAAATGTTTTTTTCGTTTTGAACTTTCTCATGTAATGATTTCAACGAAAATTAGTAATTCAAGGACTTGCCGTTGACGTTTTTAGTGACGTATGTCTTGTCATCAATCACAAGTAAAGTTACAAGACTCTCGCCGGCAATGCACACTCTGGGCAAATAAAACATTCATCAGTTACTTCTTCTTAATACAGTTTCTTTCTCCTGTTTTTTTGCCACATAATGAATTTTATATAATAATGCGTGCATAAAATTCACATAAATCCATTCTGGCTATAGAGCAACAAATGGTTGACAGTTGAACAACAGATGAACGCCAGCGCGCAGTAAAGTTCACAAGAAAAACAAAACAAAGGCCTAAAGAAAAGAAAAGAAAAGAAAAGAAAAGCAAAAGGAGAGAAAAGAAAAAAAAAGATTTTTTTTTCTTTTTGATATTAGTGGCGCTTTAAAATGACTTTCATTCATGATCGTACACATTTACCGACCTACTAGCTAAGCAATGCCTTCAATTTGCACAAGCAAACCGCTCATCTGATATTAAAACAGACCTGTTGAGTAAGCGAGCGTGCGCTTTCGCGCGCGCTATAACCCTTTGAAATGTTGAAATGATTTCTTGTCTTACGGTGGGTGATTAAATGGATTGCCACTGTAAGTGCTGTATGGTGGCGGCAACGGCAGCCTCAACTTCGTAACCTAATGAGTGATAGTGTTTATGAGCGTTGCACAAACATTTACAGAAGTCCTTATATATATGTATATATATTAAGCCATGTACATACATACATACATACATATATACATATATAGATATACTCGTACGTGCAAAATTCTGAAAGACGGTGAAAGATATCTTTCGTAAAGATTTCTCTACTTAATGCTGGCTGACATGACCATTATAATTATGTTGTATAATAAAACATGAGAAAGAAAAAAGTGCAATAATAAACAAAAAGTATACGAATATATAAGAAACGTAGTACAAATTCTCCTGTAAAAAAAAAGAAAAGAGAAAAGAAATGAAGCCTAAGAACGTGCGTAAAAGCAAAAATGGCTTAACCGCCTTAGAGTGATAATCTCACTTATAATAGGGACAAAACACTAATTGACTTTTGATTTCATTCAGTGCTTATGAATACGAGTAGATAGAGAGACTGCGAAACAATTCAAATTGCTGGTGCACACGCACTCCCTTTTGTGAATGAAATACAATTTGGCTTTTGCTTTGGCTTTAAGCTAAATAAAAAAATTAAAAATAAAATAAGAAAATCATGAATTAAATTGGAAAATGGTTCGCTCTCTTGATTACAAACCTAAACCGCTCCTATTCAAGAGATAATTTGCATAAATACGAAAAAATAAAGAAAAGAAAAATATTACGCAAAAATTGAATAAAATTAATTTTATTCAAACTTTAATTATACACCCCTACTGAGAGTCTGGCTTATATGCTGGCGCGCGCATAACCTATAATCATTTACAAGCTTTCATAAGCTCATATTTCATATTTATTCATTTGCACACACACACACACACACACACTGAAAGGAGAACACGCTCGCACACCTATCCCCTGCCAAATACCTACTGTTTGTGTTTAACAAGTGCATGCAAGGCATGCGGTTTAACTGAGTTAAGCTCACTTAAAAAAATTTGAGGACATGTTTCGATTTAATACAGTCCTTAACTAAATTTTTTGCTTCTACCCGCGATTATCCATATTCTGCCGTGTTTGTGCGTACCTTTGCCGTTTACCATATCCCAGTTAATCGTAGTTGCTTGCTGTATCTACATATATGTATATATGCATATATATATATATGTATATATATATGTAGGTTGATTAATAAATTTTGACTTGATTCTTTTTGCCTTTAGGTTATTTGCATCAGCATGATTATATTAAATGAAATGTTATGATTCCTGTGACAGTTGAATAATGTTGCCTCCATTTACAATTGACATTGTTGCTCTAGGCATTTGTAATAATAAATACGGACACAGCGAGCAGACAGCAAGAGCAAGCGTCAACGTTTCCATAATTCGGTAATCCAAAATATGTTCGCGACTATACGATATGCTATGTGCAAAATGTATATATATATACTTATATATATACATATCGTAAACGACGCTGTGGAAGGAACTTTTTCTTAATTGTGTAAGCAATTATTGCAATTATTATCAATCAAAAGCCTTTAGCTTTATATAATTAAATATTTTAACTAACTTAGGAACTAATTTTCATGATAAATATTTACATAACCAAACAAATGGAGAGAAATCGTTATTTATATATATAAAAAAGACAAGCTTTTACAATTTTTTGTTTTTTTTTTTTCGCTATTCCGATTACTGCTGCTCTGAATTAAGAAAATCCATACTACTGCCATCTCTTACTACCCTCTTCTAAGTGTATAAAATTATATTAAATTATTTTCCATGACTCCTTCAAAAGTTTTTTTTATCTTTCATCCCCATAAAATTTGGCAATAAATGCCTATGGCTCTTCTTGTTCTTCTTTTGCTTTATTTAGAATAAAAATTAATAAAATCCATTTGATTGAAAGTATTTTGCCCATAATATTTTTTATCTCCGTAATCCACATCGAGAAAACTATTGAAAAAAAAAAGGTCGAACGTTGCATTCTAGAAAATTGTTATGTTTCTCTAGCGCCCTCTGTCCTTTTAATCATCAACGGAAACGCATCGATTGCAGTTTCGTCCAGACCACTCTTTAGGCTTGATATCTGCCCTGGCTTGCTTTATGATTTTTCAAGCTTAGAGGTCTCAGAGTGCATCCATTTTTCATTGCCAGGACGTGATAGGACCAGCGGTAAAAACTCTTGTTCACATGAGAAACGGTGCCGTTCAATATCTGCCGGCATCCAAATCCGCTTGAGTTACCGCGTAGATAAGAGTCGCAACCGCGAAATTAGTGCGTTTGCGGGTACTAATCTTAGTAGGGTACACTTCGTCGTAGCTACAACATAACACTTACCGATTATGCACATAATTACTAGATTGCGGCCACTTCCTATCTCTTTCTTACCTTATTTTTGACCATCGCCGTCGAAACTCTTGGTTGATCAGGTGCCTAGTTCAGTTGGCTTTAGAGATAAGTCTTCATAATTTCACATCTTGATTCGTTTCTTTATTCTCAACTTCAAAGGTAATATCATTGAGGTGCCGGATATAACTTTTGTGTGTCACCGGAACATGTAATAAGAATTGTTTGCGCTAACGTGGTGCAAATCTAATAAAGCTAAATAAGCTGATGGCTTACATTTCAGATAAACCCTTCACTAAAAGCTGTGATCCACATACGTTTCGTTTCGAAAACTTTCAAACTTAGTACTCTACCAAAAGCAATGCAATTATCCTCAATAGCACAACTATTAACATATTTGCTAGTAAAAATCCTACTACTGCTCTATGCCATACAATATTTCGGCTAATATTATAATTGCTATCTTTCTTACGACTATAATTAATTACTGTCATAAGCAAAGTCACATACAGCGACTAACTAGTGGCCAAACGACCATAACGGAAATACGTTCCAAAACAGTTTTCACGCCCCTTAAAAATAGATCGGTATGGACACTAAATTCTCACAAATTCTTTTCCTTTATCCTCACAAATCTTTCTTCTTTCATCTCTATTGAGCGTCATTTCATAAAATTTGGTGAATAATTTATCGGTTAAATTTCCGCCTTTTTTTTCGCAAGAGAATTTTCAAAAATTTCTATGCGATCTTTTTCTCTCTTTTTCATATCTATTTTATACATCTTAGAAAGGGGAGCAAAAGAATAGAACGTAACGAAAATTCTTTTCCGCCGATTCAAAATATATGAAAACATTTTTGAATGTAAATTGTTCCCCGTCCGCATTTCTAAACCTTACGCCGCTTGTGGTACAGGGTATATTAAGTTTGTGCGGACGTATGTAATACCCGCAAGAGTCTAGGATACGCCGACACTTTATTGTACCGATCGAATCAGGATCATTTTCTGAATCGATCTAAGGTTCGTCTAACTGTCCTTCTGATGTCTGTCCGTGTAATTTCCGTTCAACCTACAGATAACAACTTTTAATATGTTTTAATAAAATTTCGTATACTGATGTTCTTTCTCCCAAGGACAAACGCTATTGAAAATAGTTCAGATCGGTCGACTTTTTCAACTACTTTCCATATAATATCATATTGTGAAGAGTCGTCATATGAAATGAACTGCAATTTTCAAAATTTTTCGATAAAACTAGCCGTGAATTAGTATTTCGACATTCCGAATTGGTTCGGCTGCGGCAATTTTTCGAAGCCCCTCTTATATAACCGTTCCTACGAAAACTGTATCTTTACCTGGTAAAATGGTCCACTTTTCAATACTTCATGCTGAAAATTGGTTCATAAGAGTAAATCGAGAAAAAAATCATCATTAACGAATATGGACCACGTAGGTCTCCACTTAGCTCAAGAAATGTAAACCCTTATATGCCAAAAAGACCTTTTAAGCTTTATAATGAAAGCTATTCGTGATAGTAATTTACCATAAAAATTAAATGAACCAATTTTGAAACACATGGATCTATTTCTTGGACCCCACTCCAATTAGGGTTTCTCATATTGCCCTTCAAAAAAAGGTTTACTTTTTAACATTTTATGATGAAGATTGATCCATAGTGGCAATTTAGCAACAAAATCAGTGGTAGGAAATTTTGATCAGATAGGACTATTTTTTAGATCCCAAGGTATATAGGGATTTTCGTGAAACGAATGCCCTTATATGGAAAGAAAGTTTACTTTTTAGTTTTTAAGACGAAAACTTATAAATAATGAAATTTTTAAGAAATAAACTAAGTACGCTACATTTGGATTGCGTCATATGATGTTTGGGCATATACCAATATGCGGGCTGTCGTGAAAAGCGTGCCTTTGCATGCAAATAATGTGCAATATTTGACGTATTATTAGTTAAATGAGCAAGTAACTGTACTAGATGACGTGGTGTAGCGTAAGATGTAGTAAAGATCGATCTTACCCGGCTATAATGTTTTTATTAATTTTTTATTTCTCTTGATTTCATACGAAAGAGATATTGTTTTTGCATTATTTGCATTATCGCCGCAATCGTTGACAAGAATTTTTAGTTCAAATATTATGACATTAAATTAATTGCAATAACTCTAATTATGAAGTAAGCGAACAGACAGCAATAGCTATAACAACAATAACAATAATAACAACGGAAACAGCAAGAAGCAAATACCGACTCAGTGTAAATCCGACAACATAAAGGATAATTGAAGGCATCAGGTCCTACCATCGTTCGATATGAAGCATAGCCCTGATATTAGAGTGTACATCTTAAGCTTTGACTTGTCGTCGTCTGTCTATTTAGTTAATAACACCTGCCGTGCGTGAGGACAAAACACACTAAAAGTAGCGAACAAGTGTTTGCGCGAATCTTAAAGGGAAAGAAAAAATAAAGAGGAAAGTCGACGGACGCGTAAAGATAAAACCGAAAACCGAAAAACGAAAAACGAAAACCTCACACACTAATGATACGCTCAAAGAAAAACGAAATTACGTGCAAAAAAACAAAGCGAATACTTAGAACTAAAATCGAATAAATACGAAATGTAAAGTAAACGGAAAAAATAAATTAAATAATAACAATAAGAGAAATGCATTGCGTTACACCTGCAAACAGGTCTTTGACTTTGCATTCAAAGAAATTCAATAAACTGAAATGGAAACAATTTCAAAAGTCTTTGGCTTCGTATTAATGGTACTTTTTGCTGTCATATTAATGAAGACAAACCTACCGGGGCGTTAACAAAATCAAATTGGTTAAATAATTGAAAATTTCGCCGCACTTTTACCTTAGTTTTCAAGTGTCATTTTCTTTTTTTCTTTTCTTTTCTTTTCTTTTCTTTTCTTGTCTTTTGTTTTATTGTTATTATTTATTATCACTACTACAGTGCGTATCTTTCCTTAGAAATGTCACATTTAACTTTTATTCACTTCATTAAGTAATTAAACGGGAGATGCGTTTAAAGTTGTTCGTCCATTGTTTCAACTATTTATTAAATTTCGTTAAGACCTAATAACTTATTTACTTACGTTTGCAAATAAAAAAAAAAAGCAAAAACAAAAGAAGAAGGAAATATGCCTATAAATTTTTATTGAGATTTTATTTAAAACAAATTCATCAACAATTTTTCATTGTCACATTGATAATACAATACGGTATGAGCTTAGCATCATTCATCTCTTGCAAGCATGGGTGATAACACGGGTGCTTGTATAATCATTACTGGAAAAAAGAAAAAAAAAATACACTGAGTTCAATAATCCATATGTAACAGATATCTCTGTTGTTGTTGTTGTTGTTTAAAAACATTATGAAGTAGTATGCAAGCAGCCGAATTTTGACCGGACATCAAAATCCGAGAAGCTTGTTACAAAATGCCTAATAGATTGAAATCGTCTTGATTCCTTGCTATAGTCGAGCGCATCAATTGCTGCGTAAGTCTTTCGGATTTCACTTCTTCAACAATAAATTTTCCATCCTCTCGGCCATCCCACTTAGGGATGTCACATATTAAACAAGATTCTATGTCGTTATTCTCATATATGTACATCTTCCCCAAAAACGTTCTTCTACCAATAATGAGGGGTATTGGACAATTCGTTTCAAGTCGCATAAAAATATATGCGATTTTCTTTTTTATTTTCATTTACTTATTTTTCACCCCTTTTTTTAGTTTTATTGTGGTTTGCGCTTCGTAAGTTAAACAAACCATTTTCCATCATCAACTATTTATCCAAGGGCCCCACTGTATGCAGCTTAGTATTGTATCTACATATATTAATACATATACATTTTATATGCAAGTTTATTCTGTTTATTCAGTTTAGCTATGCTATGCTATGCTGTATATATATACGTATATATATATATAGCTTTTTTAAGCTTTATTTTAGTATTATATACAGATGTATTTATTCATACATTTCACAAACAAAAAGGCAGAAAACAAAAAAAAAAAAAAAAAAGAATGAAAAATGTCTTGTAATCAGAGCATCCTTAATAAATCATAAATATATTCGAACAAGAAAATAACAACAACGACACCAACAACAACAATAATAATAATAACAAGAAGACACTTAAATACTCTCTCTATATAAGAAAGAAGGCAGTATAAGAAGAGTACATGCGCGACCTCAAGCAAAACAATTGACTAAATATGATCAGTTATATCTACATTTATACATGCATGTAGGTATATGCGTTTGTTTTTGTATGTATATTTATGAAAGTATATCGTTTCTCAGCTTTGTCTGTCCATCCATAATTCTGCATACATTTATTGTATGATTGTATTTGGCTTTTAAATGAAACGTAAGACCTGATGACAAACGTGTTATTAACTTCACACAAAAAGCGTTCGATTTTGCACCGTTTGCTGTCGTCGTATGTCGCCTTCTTTTCACACACTAGCTAACAGTCATACTCGCACGCAGTGTGTCCATTTAAAATTGTTCGTTCTGGCATTGTTTAATGTCCATCACTTTATGCTTCGGACAGACAAATATAAATATATATATATATATATATATATATATATATATATATATGTATGAACATATTCATTCAACATTCGCCCAAATACCAAATATCTGTTTAATGTCATTGCATTTCCATTGCTGGAAATGTGGAATGGGAAAAAGCATAACATATAACATATAAGCTTGTGATGTGAACAACACAGTTATACAATAACACAATCATATATTGTTTGTCTTCCGCGATTTCAAAGTATGATGAAGCCTGTCCGTCTATCTGTCCGTTCTTTTGTTGCTTGTTTGTTTGTTCAATGGTGCTAAACTGCTCACCATGTAAGCTGTCATGTTAAAAATCTCTTCCTCTTCCCTTTCTGTATATGTTTTCTTTTCTTTTTTTTTTATTTTATTTTCTTACATTGATTTTTATTTATATGTATATACATATTTATATATATATTTATATATATATATATATATATATATTGAACATCAATACAATACCCCGAATATTCGGTTATAAGTATATTTATTTATTGTACGTATTCAATAAAGCCACATGTGTCTTAAAGCTTATATTAGCGATGTTTACTAGGGCTATCTATATGAGTAAAAATTTAATAAAATTTTATGGTTCAGATGTACAGAGAAGTAAAAAATAAAATAAAAATAAAAAATATTGAAATTTTGAAACGGAATAAGCGATAAACGCATGTAATTTACATAAAACGGAAACCATTAGTCTAAAGACAAATAAAATATTCCTATAAAATAGGGGAAATTTAATTACTTACTATCTTCATTTGTTGCTAAGATTGAGAGAACTTTTCACACACTGTCACCAGCAGCAAGACATTTTTTTTTTTTTTTCTTTAAAGTAATAAACTTTTCCACATATATATTAATCATTAATTGGTGCTCAGTCATTATTTAGATGACGATATGAACTTTAACTTACATTACTTTGATAACCAAGGCTTGTAATTGAAGAATAATAAGCAAGCTTTTTATTTAGTTGTAAAACTGTATTAAAAAAAAAAAAAAAAGAAAAAATCACATATGTCGTTAACACTAGATTTACGGAACCCGACAATTTGACGGGTTTGTGACTTCAAGGTTACATAATGGTTTTTAATGGTTTAATGTAGCACATATATATGTCTACTCATTTTTTCTTGGACACGCCCACTTTGATATTTGTAGATGTGCTATGCCTACGTTTACTGAAATGCGTCATTTTGAGCGGTAAGTTTCCTGAATCGTCACAGTCGCACAAAATAAGGATAGAAAGGCGAAATTTGGCACAAACATGGCCTAAACGATTCGAAATATGTGGTTAAAGAATGGGTGTGCGCTGCCTACATACACGCCCACCGTGTAGAAAAAACTAAAACAACTTTAAAAGACAATAACAATTTATTCAAATTTTTGTCCATAATTTTAGATCCCGTGAATACATTTTTGCAAAAGTGATACCCAAGTATTCACCAATACCACCTGGTCCTCGCCAGTAATACGTCAACAATCATCGCGTAAATAGGTGAGTTAGCATATATGTACCATTTTATGCTCCTGTTTGATATTGATACCTTTAAGGCTTTGAGAGTCAAACCGAAAGGACAACAGAAGCGGAAAATGAATACGAATCAACATATCTGATTAGTTTACGATTGGGGACATTCTCGTTTCTTTATGAAATTATTCAACAAAATTCGAGAGCAAGCAACGAAAAATATTTTTATTTGCTCCTTTGAATAGGCAATAATAAAATGTTTTCAATATGTAATCCAAGTATATTTAGTACATAATGTTAAAATGAGTATAAATGTTAGTAGGTTATTTGCACAGGCATAAAGGCACGTTCGAAGGCGTATTAAGTCTAATGCTTCTACAGTAGACGCTGTTTTTTCTTTGGTGACGTTCAAGATGCGGTCTGTTCGAGGTTTCAAAATACGTTTTAGTTTCCCCAATGATCGCTGTAATTCGATCTATATCTTTTTCCCTGAAGCATTCTTTTGATCTCTGCAAAAAGATCGCTGGGAGTCAGATCTTTAGAAAATAACGGGGTAAGATAGGGAAACAGTTTCACCGACTTCTAACACAGTACATATCTTTTTCTGTGAGTAAACGTAGCCCGCATTTGGAAAACACCTTTTTCGAGTCCAAATTTTCGCGCGGAATAGTGAGTACCATGTGAATGGCAATTTAAGAACTTCAGAAAGTCATTTAAGTATTTCTTGTGATTCCATTTTTCGATTAACGTGAATAACTTTCACGTTTTCTTTATATCCATGCATGCATGATGCATCATGTTGTGGCGTCCCTGCAATTTCATTTCAAATCAAATCGAAATATCGACCCTATTATTATTTTCGACTTGGAAAAATACTGAATTTGAAAAATATATTTTCTATCGAAAAACATTTTTTAATCAATACACTCGGAAGCTCAAGTCAAAACAACATCAATAAAAACACATTTTCCCGAAAAGCAATGATTCTAATGAAATAGGCTTTGGTAGGCGATAGGTTTTTATGTTAAAGCTTAAATAAAACTTTGTGTGGCAGTTTATTGACTGACTTGTTGTTATACCATGACATATAAGTATTCCTCAGACGAATGTTTTTAAAAAACAAATGAAAGTGAAATGCATTATTTAGCAGAGAAACCAATCGCTTTTAACTAGAAAGGCTTTACTTTGCATTCTACCTACAATCTAGCTAAACATCCGTTTCAAATGATTTGCCAAATTGTTTCTCTTCCAAATTAGTGTGAAAATCGCAAACAGGTATCCGAGAGTAATGTCCCCTATATCATCGCATTATCAGGATGCGATTTGTTATTTGCTTATCATTTGTTTATCGAACTTGTGTTATAACGAATAGCTCTTTTAAGTGAACAAATTGAATACTCTTAGTATATACATTAATGTATATATATTCGATCCGTTCACTTAAACGAGCTGGTTGTTGTATATATGTATAAATGTATATATGTAGATTTCATAGGTGATTACATGACAACCTTTTGCACTTACACCTTGATAACTGTATATTTCACTACTAAATTAACTTGCAATTTTTCTTACGAAAGCGCAAACAAACAACACACAATTTATCAGTCCACCATGAAACAGACTGAACGAACCAATTCAGAAAACCACGATTGAAACACAAAATACTTGCCAATATAAAAAAAAAAACTAAAAAAAAAAAAAAAAAAAAAGAATTAAGAGAGAAACGTCGCATATCTAAGATATAGACGAACTTTCGGTACCCAACATTTACCGAAAAAAAAAATGTTTAAAATGTCCATGCATATGCCATCAATGCAAACACTCTGCTTAACCATGACATGATGCTTGGTTTTGCCTTTGGCAATGGGGTTAACAGGTCACATACTAAGCAAGAACATATACAGAAGGACTGTTTTCCTATAACTACTTCAAGATTATCCATTTTCATGTAAAATTAAAAGGTTCTTTCTAGTTTCCACTTCCACATTATCAAAGAGCAGGTATTTTTAATAGATTGTTGCAACATCCAGCTCCTAACACATAACACGTTAACATTTTCAACAATGGTAGCGAACTTTCTTTCTTGTGCCATTTCTATTTCTTCGTTAAGAAAAGTCGACGGAGCCAAATTTTGATAAATGAGGCCTTGAGTCCCCATCTGACGTACATTATATTTCTATTCTCTTCACTCAATTCACACAAATTTTAAAACCGTCTCGCTTTTCCACGATCTCACGGTCAAGAAAGACTATAGGTAGATAGGAAAGACAGATATGAGCAGCGTTGCTGTATAAACAATCGGAAGAGTGGGAATGTCACTATTAGTAGCGTACTCCAGAAGTGGGCAGTGCAGCTAGAGAACGAGGAGTAGCGATAGTGTGTCGTATTTGTCGTTATTGGGACATCGTCAGAACAAGTGAACGAGGTCGTGAGTAATTAAAAATAGTTTTACTGCGCGATCAATCGCAAAGCGTCTAACGATCGACCAAGACAAGCTTCGCGATCGATCCGCATTGATATTTCCGTTTAGAAGTAGTGATCGGCAAAAAGAAACTTTCACGTTCGCAACAACAGCGATTTCGGGTTTTCGAGAAAGTTTGAATTTAACATTTATGTGATTAGTCAAGACGCGCTGGCCCGATCGGCGGAAAAGCACTCTATGATGAATCTATTAGTTACAAGGAAGCATTTCGCAAGCTGCCATTAAAGGCGCGACATTTGCACAATGTCTTGGTCAAAATTAGCAGAGACGATAGCGTCCTTTCTTTATTTCTAACTTTTACAAACTGTATGCTCCGTTAAATATATTTTCCTGGCATGAGTTATAAAAACATTGTAACAACATAATTCCACACTTAATCAATTGAATACTAGTAATGTGGCGGCGGGCAGAAAGCGACCGGTGACTGCACGGTAAAACAAGTGCCACCATAAGCACAACGTGAGTTCTTGGGTGCGATAACTCTACAGTATGCCGCATGCAACATACGTATACGAAGTAAAAACGTATTGTATTTTTCACTTTTACGCCGTTGCAACAAATAAGTTGAACAAGCAAAACATAAATCGTTTACAAGATTATATGAAGGCAATTTAATTTATTTGCCAAAAAAATGAAGAAAAAAGAGCAACGCATCGAACAACTGGAGTTAACATGTGTATCGAAAATGTATGCAAAATAAGTTCATGAATTTACATGAACAACAAATGATCGGTACAGACTTTTTGCATTTACTACTTTGCTTTCTTTTATAGTTTGCTTTATACGTTTTTTTTTTTTTTTGTTTTTGTTTTTCTTGTACCCAAAACAGATACTGATATACTTGACTTGAAATCGATTTATGGTATGTTCGCCGGTAAGATGAGCAAAATAACATGAAATTCAGTCTAAATAAAGTAAAGGATGAAAGATTATGTAAAAAAAAGTGTTTATATGTATGGACGGGAGAGACATAAGTAAAACGTTTAACAATTGTATCATGTATTTTGTCAATTGACTTAAAACCACCAACACCACCAACGAAACATACAAACGATCAACATCAACAGTCGAACGCCAAGCGATGCGTTGCCCTTAAAGTAAAAAAGTAACAATAATAACAACAGCAACAGCCAGAATAAAAATAACAACAACAAGAAGAACAACGATGACAACATCATCTTAAGAGATGTGTAGTGGTGGTTGGCATTAAAACATCGAAAAACTGTTGTAAAATCATTCAAAGCCGCCGAATCAAACAGATTTCTGTTATTTTCTTTTTCTCCCTCGTATTTAAAATGTTTTTTTTCGTATCTTTTTTTTTATTTACCTTTAGTTTAGTTGCTAATCGATATTTTACTTTTTTTTCATTTTTTTTTTTTTTTTTTTTTTTTTTTTTTTTTTTTTTTTTTT
>KK499773.1:2646461-2696440 GCA_000688715.1 Glossina pallidipes | reverse complement strand
TTTTTTTTTTTTTTTTTTTTTTTTTTTTTTTTTTTTTTTTTTTTTTTTTTTTTTTTTTGGTAAAATGCTTGTTTTATTTTCATCCGAATATGTGCCATGCAATTCACAATTTCAATGAATTATTATCAGTTGCTAGAGTCCACTCTGATACAAAAGCTTACAGGCACAAATAAGAGAATCAGACCTCGTTTTAAGGAACACAACTTCGAAGTCATCATCATGCTGCGTTATCTTGTTGATAAACATCCCATTGCCACCACGGTCGCCGATCCGCCTGTTCACGGGAACTGTAACCAGAGAGGTCAACTCATAATGAATCCTTTCACGTCTAGCCACAATAGTTTCATTGCTCATTGAGTTTATGAAATCTCACAAGCACGGACATCTTATGAAGCGCATTCACAGATTAAGTCGATTTTTCGCAGCACTGTTTATTATTGTATTTTGTAGTGTCCCTATATGTTGCGCGTATACATGCCCTGACCAACAATGATTAATAAATATTCCTTCGTGATTAAAAGGTACATTTTTAAATATGGAAAAGAGTGAAGGAGATACAATAGAAAATACTGTAACCTAACTGAGACACACTTTATTCCGTCATTCCATTCGATCTTTAGACCGTGGCTGATTGCAAAATCGGGAGTTAGTTCAGATATATAAAGCGGATCATCGCGATAAGAACGACTTAATATTTGCCTACGCGTGCTTGCTCTTTTGCCTCAATTTTTTTAAGTCTCCGTAATTTAATGGCAAATTTTCTCTAGTGCTTTACTAAAAACTCCAACAGGAAGTCATATAATGCTAATGGATAGTTGACATCATCGAGGCTTATCTAGCATTTTGTTATTTTTTTGACTGGCCACTTAGGGCAAATACCATTTATATGTGAGCACAACGGTGGTCAGGTGCGATTTTATAGCGCGAGAGAGAGAGAGAGAGAGAGAGAACGACAAGGTAAAAAGGGTGTAGTACTGATATATGTTCGCCCTCCATTCTGCGTCCATTCTTCGTAGATTGTTTCATAGGCAGGGCATTACGATTAGAAAGGATAAGTCGTGATAGCGCATTGTCTGCTACGAGTGTAACTGCAAGACGAGCATGTAGGAGTGCTGAATAAGTCGAGTAGTTGTTTTTTCTTTTATTACGTGCAACGATTACAGTACTTCGCTAGCATTGCCCTTACATTATAAGCAAATGCTTTCCATATTTCCCTGAACCATAATGTCGAACTCAAATTTAAAATATTACCTCCTGTTGGATCAATAACAGAAAGCAGTTGCGCCAATCGCGTAAGTAAGAAGTCTCACTTATGAAGGGTTTTTCTCTTTTGTTGCAATTTTCTTTTCTTTTCTTTTTATTTTTTTATTTTTTTATTTATTTATTTTTTTTTGAACGTTAAACCTCTTAAGGAAATAGTACTGTATGGATACCAATTTAATGGAATAATCTCCTGTCGCTCTTTGCTGTTTTAGTCAAAATATGTCACGTATTGTTGAAGTTTTAAAAGCATCATAAAATCATAGATTTAACATTTTAAGCTTGTAAAAATTCCTTACGTCAGACACTAAGTCACCTTAATTAAATTTGTCCTCAGGGTAAAGTGATCCCAACATCCTTAAAATTCATTGTAGTAACAATAGGTTATGGCAATTAGATCAAAGAGATTTTCCTAATCTCTCATTAATATGCTACAAAGCACACTTTTACTACAAGCTACAATGCATGATGCATGCATGATGTTCAGAACGAAGTTAACTTACATGGGTAAGAAGAAAAAACGAAAGAAGATTTTGTACTCAAATCAAGGTCACAATTTTTGGCCTATAACCGATTAACTGATTATTTCATTATCAATCGAAACTAAAAAACGACAATAAGATCCGTTATTGAACCATGGATACTCGACATATCCAAATCAAAAAAATTAAACGAGTTGGTCTTGTGCTATGGTTATTAGTACAATACTTTTTACAGAACCAACAACAATGAAAGTACAGATCTTTTATAGTATGTTTGCGAAGGTTTTGCTTGACATTTCAACATAAATCATAAGCAAGCAAGTACTGCTGCAACTGTGTAAATGGCGAGTAGTAGTAGTAGCAGTAGTAGGGAAAAAGTAGGGAAATTATTATTCAAAAATATCAATAAAAAATATTTTTTCAATAAATAAAGAAAAAAATTATATTAATTCTAAAGTGAAGTCTTTCAATTTAACTTATCATTACGTCAATATGTATATAGAGAAATCAAAGTAAAATTTAAAAGTCATTGTCTTCCATTGCTTATCCTAACTTAAAAGTTTAATTGCAGGCACAAAAAATTACTATTACATAACTACAATGCTTTGTACATTCAGTTCGTGTTTAGCGAGGTAGAAATTTGTTCTTTTTTTTTGTTTTTTTGTTTTTTTGTTCTTTTTAAATTTTCATTAAAAATTAATAATACTTTTTTCACTCAATGGTTGTTTTGTGATGTGCATGTATACATACATGTATGTGTAAGTATGTTTGTATGAGTAAATTATGAAAAGACTAGATTATCAAAAGCATTCCATTAACAGTCCATCGGGATTTACTCATCCTGCCAAAGAGATATATAATCCAGAAGTTCTTCATCGTCAACTGTATTAATATTGCTGTTGTTGTTGCAATCATCATATAACTGTTCAGATTTGACAGGTGTTGAATTTAACGAAGAGTTAAAAGATTGATGCTGATGGTTAATGCTTCGTTGCCGATCATAAGTATCCGTCGAATATGTGGATGACGTAGTTGAATTGGAAGGTGAGATTAGCTGATGATGCTGATGCTGATGCTGATGTTGCTGCTGCTGCTCTTGTTCTTGCTCTTGCTGAAAACTTCCCATATAACTGATGGTATAACAGGTAGATGGTTCACTTGATGTTTGCTGATAATAGTTGTTAGTTTGTAAAGCTGAATGCAATGGTGAGTTACCAACATATGATGAGGAGGCATATATGGAACTACCATATGAGCTGACACTGGAAGCATCACTATTGTCCACCTCATCAATCAAATTTTTCAGGCGTCGTATGTATTCAGCAGCCATGCGTAAAGTATCAACTTTACTAAGTTTCTTATTGGCGCCGGGTCCTATACCACGTCTGCCATTACTAACTTCGGCTATAATGGCATTCGGTATGTGTTGACGCAAATTTGAGAAGCCGTTATTAACTTGCTTAACGCGATTACGTTCGCGTGCATTACGCCGTATCACAGCTGGATTATTCGAATCCAATGTACTGCCTGATGAGCAGTATATTGTAGATTTGCTATAAGGTGCCGACGATGTACTTCTTTGGCAAGCATTACGCGTTCTTAAAACTTGATGCTGATGATGTTGTTTATGCTGCAATTGACGATGACGTTGAACGGATTGTTGATACGACAAATTTTCTGTACCTAAAGCCATAACGTGCGCTTAGAGAAAGATGATGTGTTTAGATTTTAATCTTTACTCCTAGAATGTCTAAATGCTAATGTTGCCCTTCTCTGCACCAGTCAGCTATTTAAACTGTTTCAATTGAGTAAAGGAATTGAGATACACTCTCATCCTACGGCTACCTGGCAAGATGCTCAGCTTAACATTTTCCAAGACTTGCCGGTGAATGAATTAAATAAATATTTACGCACATCTCCAGATACTCTCGATCGAAAATGAAACGATAAAAGACACCGTAATATTCATTTCACCAGGTTTTACCAAAAACTATACGCTCTCTCTCTCTTTCTCTCTTTCTTTCTCTTTCTCTCTCTCTCTCTCTCTCTCTCTCTTCTGTTACTCTTTTTAACCGAAACGCTTAATACATTCGATTATAAACTCTCTGACATTTTTCGGAAGAGTATTTCTCTTTGAGGGTTTGCCGACTTACATATATATGCGCACTAAGTTGGTTAGGTTTGGCAATGTGGGAACAGTTTCCTGTAGACGTTTTATCCTCTTGCTCTTAAAACATTTTTCAATCTTGGCTACATGTGTTGACTCTCAGCAGTGCCACGTAGCCGGTTTTTTTTTTTTTTTTTTTCTTGTCTGCAGAGATAAAGTAATTTTGTTTTCATTTTCTCTGAGCGCTATATCCCGTATACCTGAAATCGAAAGAGCTCAATTCAAAGCCAAGATTTGTGCCTGTTTGCAAAATTGTCTCAAATTTATTTCTACATGTTTATATCGTTAATAATGTAAAAGCCGGTTAGGATGCATCGCAGTTAGATATAATCGCACTTTAGTTTCAGATAATAGTGTTCAGAATGAGTTTAGCTTAGAACTAAGCATTTAATACAATTATTTTTAATTTAGCTTTGATTTCGTATTAATTTGGTGCTATTTTTGTCCGCAAATATGACTTATATACACTACAACATATGAATGTTTTATTTATTTATTTTTTGTTTTTTTTCTAAATCAATGAGTTAATCATTAGTTTTGTTCACCTCAACGGTTAGGAAAGAGCTTTGAGCAATCAATCAAACAAATGATTTGTTCAAAAATCTTAACTGCCTATGACGAATATATACGTTGTGGTCTGTCCATATGTCTTTGTCGGTGTTCCTAATAAAGTCTTATCATTATGATAATGTATTTGCCATAATAACACAGTTTAGAATGTGTGTATGTCATTTTCTCAAGTTATTTCATTACGACCTAATGTCATATCACAAATGCTCTGTATATGACGAGCATACGCATCATAGCTAAATTCTTGCGGCGCAATTTAAATGAACATTTTCCAAAGAGGTTGACACAGTTAACTGGTGAAGACGACTGACTTACTGATGCTGTTATCAGTCGCTTTTCTAAATCTTAACTTTAAAAAATATTCATATTTTACTCCCTTTCTTTTTTGTTTTTATTCACTATTTATAATCATTTCGTGAATGAAAAAAATGTTTACGATATTGTTAAAGAAAAGATATATCAAGTTGTAAACCGTATTTTTGCAACGAAGTTCTTTTTAAATAAAAACTATTATACTAATTCTGGGCTCCGTGTTCAACACGGGCCATTAACAAACTAAGTTCTTTTTAGTAACTTCTCTTTAAACATTAAGTTCATTTATAATTACATGATTTTAAATCGTTACCTTACAGTTAGCCTTCACAGGTCTGAATGATGATAGCACTAACCACCGTTAATTTGAAAATTTATGCATTTACATTTAAAAAGAAAAAAACTGAAAGGGTTACAGACACCAATAAACTTTTCAACTAGAATATCAATTAATAACCATAAACAAAAAGGACCTTAATACACGCCTTATAACTGCATAATTGTATCGCTAACATATGGCTTCTACTAGAAAGCAAGAATTCTTATAAAAGTTATTAATGCGCACCCATAAAACTCTGATTTCAAATTATAGAGCGCTTTCCCCACTTTATGCGTTACGATCATACACAGCGCTACATCACCTTTAACTACAGCGTAATAATTAAGTGTTGAAACATGCCTATATGGTCACACCTTTGCTCACATCAACAACAATGACCAGTGAATGAATGGCTATAATAAATGTTTAAATATATTCTTAAACAAAAAAAAAAAAAAGAGTTTATATATATATTTATATATATATATGTATATTTTATATCGTCTATTTATATATACTTTTTATATAGACCATATATAAGAACATAGTAACATAACTAATGTTGCAGTAGAAATTGTCATCACTTCAAGTCTAGCATAACCGGATGAATTACAAGCGTCTTTGTTTCGACATTGTTTGCATTTACGTTGACTTGGTGCTGCGAATTGCGGACGTAATTGTAATTGACAGCCATTTATATTATCATATGTGCAACCTCTATAATGAACATCTGCACTACCTGAAATTAAATTATGTGAAATTTTATATATTTTCATAGCATCTAAATATTGTCATAACCATCAAGGAAATATATATTTGTTTTCTTACTACATTTACAGCATAAAGAAATACGAGAGTTTCGAGAGTCTCTTAAAAAGGGTGTAACGTGTATTCATAGGCATTAGATAGAAAACATGAAAAACTAAAAATTATTGAAAGTCACAAGTTTTTTTCTTTACTTATTATGCAACGTTTCGCAGGCAGACATGTGTCCTTGTGGAACTTAGTGTTGTTACTCCATGTCCGATATTATGATTTACATTTGTAATTTTAAAATTATTACAATAAGCTTCATTTATAATATAATTATAAGTATTTAATAAAAAGAAAGAAATAGAAAACAAATGTTAAATTTGTCACAGGTCTGCCAACTGTCAGAGTTAAAACTCAAAAGCTCTTCTATGGAGCATGATATCATAACAATTCATTAGGTTTTCGGGACTGTCTTTCTTCAGCTACAATTATTTTTTCAAGTCATCAGAAATGTTATAAGAAAATGTCCACTTTTCAATACGCTATGTATTAAATAGACTTGACTTGTTCGACACAGGCGTACAAGTCATTTCAAATGCATTGCATATTTTCGAAAAAAAAAGAATTTTTTTTTTGATACTTAAATGTTGAAAATAATGATAAAATAAATGATAAAATTTAGCTCAAATACTTCAAGATACTGTTAGTGTGATGTTGTAGACTTGCTTTTGATCATACACCTTTTGTGATAGAGGGTATATTAAGTTTGCACGGATTTATGTAACACCGAGAAGAGCTTAAGGTAAACTTATCTTTTATTATTGCTTTCGATTGAATGTCATTTGTTGAATTTATTTAAGCTACCCTGCATACAGTCTGTCTGTCTGTCTGCTTGATATATATGTCATTGTATATTTGTGTTCAACGCGGAGTTTGTTACTGTTTGAGATATTTCTGCGAAATTTATTACACTGAGCTGTTTCAACCCACGGTTAAATGCTATTGGAAATGAATTGGACCGGACCATCTCTGCGACCACTCATTGTACAAAGCATTATATTGAGAAAGTTCTTATGTTGAAATTTGTCGAGTAGATTAGTATCTTTTACATATTAGTTTGATAGAAATGATAGGAAAAGGATGGGTCGATTTCTTGAATATTGTACGGAAAAAGATGTAATTTTTAATATTTCATAGTAAGCCGGATTTTTACTACAATATTTTACGATAAAAAGTAGTGAAAAATAGTAAGTTCTTTAACAAGAAAAAAAATGTGTTAAATTTGGAACACGTTTTAGGATCGATGCTTAAGCAAAGTGGTGTAGAGCACCAGCCTACAACGCATCAGACTACAATGTTTCTACTACCTTATGCTATTTTTATATTCATCATGACAGGTTGCTGACACCGAATTAGTTTTGTCATAGCAGCGTTAGTATGTATCAGTTAATCTAAAAACAATAGAAATAATCTTTTATGTAATGATAAATAGTGGTATAAATAAATATAAAGTAGTGTTATAGTAGTATGGTAAGCTGGCATTCAAGAGGCAACACTCAATCAAACACTTGATTTTGATTTTTTTCAATTTTCATGCCTTTATCAAAATGTGTTTCGTTATGTTATTAATTAACAAGTTTCATATCAAATAGCCCTTTGCAGTCCCAGCTTTTCTCTTTTTTTTCCTACCACCAACTAATGTCAAATCTACGTCGCCAAAGAAGTTGATGTATGACACACAATGTCGACATATAGTGGACAAAGGAGTCGAAAGGATTAACGCTAACAGTATTCGCGTACAATGCTTAGAAAGTGGAAAAAGAAGTCCAGACAGACCCAGCTACTCCATTACAAATCACGAGCTAAATTAACCATCAAAGCCATGTTAGAGCCGCAATTCTCTACCGGAAAAAATTGCTATACCAAATATTACGGACACAATCCCGATTTGCTCTCAGACGATTATAAGTTGCTTACTAATACTTTATCGCGCGTAATAGTATTTCACTGTTGTTTTATACGCAAAACATAGTCAATACTGAAAATCTGAAAATCTGAAACACAAAATATTAATATTATTGTTATATAAATTTAGCCAGAGAATAAATTCTAAGACTAAAGTCTTAAAGCATTAATATTATTATTATTCTTATTATTATTATAAAACACAAAATATTTTCATGATATGACTTTCAATTGAAGGAAATAGGGCGTTAAGTTATGGAAATTTTATACTAAAGTGAAAATTATTTTGTCAAAGTTGAACTCACCGACTCTTAATTCTTCATACAAACATTCGTAATAGAGGCTTGTGGCATTCAAATTTACACCTTGATGATATGCATCCAAGTAGGCGCGGGTATTGTTGGCCAACAGCTTCGAGCATTCAAGTAATTGCGGCTTCTTACACTCTTGGGGACTACTGCAGGTGAAACATTTTAGTGAGAGACCTTTAAATGCAAATAATTGTATCCGTTTATAAATGAAATAATTAAAACACTCTTTTATATATATATATATATATGTATATCTTTAGAGTCTCGAAAAGTTGTGACGTTTGCCTATACTACCTCTTTAGCGGCAACTTGTTCAATATATGTCAAGCATGAAAACGTAAGATTATTGTGCCTGATCGGGTCAATAGACTTTTAGGTTATTCTAATGTCTCTTTCTTAAGAGCTGTGTGAGCCAACTAGATTTAAATCCTTCTGCTAAACTCAATATCATGTCCTACGCATGCAAAGCCGCTTGGAGTGTCAAGGCATTTCTTGAAACATGTAAACTTTGTTTGATGAGGGCATCAATAATGAAAGGAAAGGCAAAGAGCATTTGATATAGAACAAGGCTTGTCGAAGGAATATGGATTTATGATGTGGTGCCTACAAGAATTTTTGTAATCAAAATATTCGTTTGCTCACGGCATGCGCTTTTGACGTTTGAAAAAGACAATTCTCTAGTGCGTGTTTATATGTCACAATATTTAAAAAAAAAATTCAACTAATATCAAGGAATATACATGGATATGTAAATATACATATATGCATACATGGACTAATAACTCCAATCTCTTAGGGTATAATTTACCTACTATTTAATACATATTTAGCATGTACTAAGAGCTCTTAACTTAAGAGTTAAGTGTGTCAACCTCTTCGGAAATTGTGCATTCAATTTGCGTCGCAAAAATATGACGATGACAAGTTTACTCATCATACACGGAGCATGTATAATAGAAAGCGTCGTAATGACAAAACTTGACGCAATCATGTACACACATTCTAAAGTGCATTATTATGCCAAAGACGAAATCATAATGATAAAATGTTATGAAAAAATCCGACGAGGACGGACGGACGGACGGACGGATCATAACGTATTTATTGGTCATACACAGTTAAATGGTTGAGTAAACACTGAAAGCCCTCATTGAAATATTAGTGAGTATCTCTTCTATATGCTTTCCTCAGCTAAGCAATGTGCTCTGCTAATTCGAAAGAACACAACAACTTCGAAGGCCATAGTTCTTTTGTTAAACATGAATATGACATCATAGCTATATTATCGCTTTATTTTGTGTGTCATTAGAAGATAAGATTAACAAATCTTTATAAACCTACTGCTAACGTAAGGATGAAAGCACTTTTTTAAATTAAAACTTTAAACTTAACCATTCAACAGGAGGGTCTTCTTAATATTGGTTTAGAGAAAAAACTAGGTTTTCCATCCACTTGAAGCCAAAGATGAATTAATCCATATCTAGTTGGCTTCTACTATTGCTTTGGCTTTCAAGAGTACATCAAAGGCGAGGCCTATTGGCCTAGTTGGCGTGTCATCTATTAGTCATAACGTTATAATTGATAAAAAGCTTTCACTTTGAAGACATTTTGCTGCCAGTGGACAGAGAGTAATTATGATATGTTTTATAAAAAAATACATCAGTTCTTAAGATATGAATTCTTAAGAAATTCTTTTCCAGATCTTGGAAATACCCTTTACCCATAGAGATTTTTTAACAGATGGTGAAATCTTACATTAGCTAACCCGTGTGAAGGAGGTTTAAATCTGTCTATAATAGCAATTCGTTACGTTTGAAATAAGGACCAAAAGATCACCGATAGGCTTCAAATGAAACGTCCATTTTTAAAAGAACCGACAGAAATGGGCTCATACCCACCGCTAAGACTTTCTTCCTAAAGTTTTTGTTCTAATTCTGATTGAAATTTTAACTTGTGAAAGCTTTTCATTTAACCGCAGACTAATACATACAACAACAAAAACAACGTAAAAAAATGTAAGATGCATAAGCGAAGAACGTTTCATATAAACTAAGCGTAAGAAATAGAAGACGATATGGGATTAACCCATAGATTTTTTTGTGCGTTAAATATTTCTTTTCTCTTAGAGCAATAAACTTACTGGAATCGGTGCTCGCTATTAAGAAATGATATGTCGACCATAAGTGCGAATAATTGATGTAACTCGGTTGCGTAGAAGTTAAAAACAAAAAATATGACCCACACGTCCGAAAGCAGCTGAACCAGGAAATTTGACATTTGATTTTTGTTTTTCTTTTCCATGTTTCATATTTTGATACACTGAAAACTTACCTAAAGCAATCGAGCAGGATACTACTAAAAATATCTGTAAGAAAATTCTGCAGAAACGCATTTTGAGAGAAAAGAACTATTGACGTTTACTTTTTAACGATTCACTACTAACTGAAATCAAATTCGTAGCGAACGGCTTTTGTACAACAAGTATTCATTAAAGTGTTGATAAGGAAAGAGTGATATGAAATTTGTCTTGTCCATTCCTTGGCCCGCCAGCAAACTGTCAAAAAAAAAAAAAACAGATTTCACAAAACTATATAACAACATATTACTTATCTGTTAGCTGTAGCTAATGCGTGAATACATATTTTTAGAAATTCTCAAGAATACAGTGCAGAAATCTTAATCGTGCGTAGCATTTTGTAGATTGCCAAGAGACGATATAAGCGGCACATAATATATAACATCTTAGAATCCAGGAAGCGTAACAACTACTGAGGTCGAACGTCTGTCTTATCCAACAGCATTCATCTGATAAATATGAAGAGGAGTTCTTTTGCGGACAGCCTTAAAAGAGCTTTTCTTACCGAACGGAATCCAAATATTGTTCGAAAAATAGGAAAAAGCGATGGGTAAGACAACGATAGGTAATTCGTTGAATAAAATATCTCGCATCACTTATGTAATCCATTTTTAATCTTTTGCTAAAAACAAATACGAAAAATTGATTACTTACGTTACGTAGCATTACATTCATTAATAAATCGGGATAAAATTCACCAAATAAACGCTTTACGCTTGAAATTTCTTTATTTCTTTGCAAAATATTATGCC
Organism: Glossina pallidipes; assembly: GCA_000688715.1. Lineage (NCBI taxonomy): Eukaryota > Metazoa > Arthropoda > Insecta > Diptera > Glossinidae > Glossina > Glossina pallidipes. The sequence goes on along the minus strand of KK499773.1, from coordinate 2,685,193 downwards.
TAACAATTGATATATTAGGTGTACCAATCAATTTTGCTCATTTTGTGGCAAAACTCAGCTTGAAAGAAGTGCAGCTGTTAGCTTAAATGTGCACCATCATTATCTATGGTCTTTCGCCGCTTATCAAGTAGTTTACGGATGCCCTCGCGATAGAAACTTCCCGGTTTCGAGACGAAATATTTCTCGGCCCATTGTCATAGGTCTTACAGTCTTGTGAGCTGCTAATCTGTTAAATATGATTGCATCGATTTGTTTAAGTGGTAGTCGGAAAGGATCAGATGTCGGGAATGCCCCCCATGAGGAAAAACTGCCCAACTTGCAGCGAAATCATCTCATTTTGTTAGATTTGGGCGTGATATCGTTCGGATGTAACAGCTTCATCAGGAGTTAGAAGTTCATAGCCGACGATCCCGTTTGTACTCCCACCTAAGGAACAGTAGCAATCCCTTCAGAAGCAAATTCGGTTTTGTTAAGGATTTAGTTGCTTGTTCTAGGTGAACACGTGCTTTTCTTCGTTTAGATTTTCAAGTAGATGAGAAGTCTTCGATTTTTGTTCTCACGGGGAAACAATTCTCTTCCACCTCTTTTCACCCATCCATATTGTGGAGCAAGCTTTTTTTGATTTTGTGCTGGACTTTCGTCCAGTAAACTTTACATTTTTTTATCCAACGCTTTCTAGCTGTTCACTCCGAGCCAACTTAATGATTTCCTTGAGTTGAGTTGCAATTTTTTCAAGTCTAAACAAATATAACGTTCAATAGCTTAAATGCTCCATGTTGATGTCCACCTCTTTACACTTTGATACACACGGGACGACCAACGAAACTAAAACTTATATCGTACAAGCGCCAATATTGATTTGCACCCAAAATTTCAGAAACAACGAGCGCGTCATGTACGCGGACAGGACTTATTTGTATACCTCATCGTTTACCTAAAATTAAAAATCTGCCGAATTTTTCTTTTTAGAGTAAAGATAACATCTGTGTTTATTTTCAACCTCAAATCTGGATACTCAAGCAATTTATTGCTCTTGGCAAGAGATGAAAAACGAAGATCTTGGCGTGAATAGCACATCAAGTTATACATAGGCCTGTATATTATTTCAATTAGATACTTATTGGAACGAATCGTTCTACGGTAATCTAACACCAATCCTGAGACATGAACACTATTTTCAGAATAGAATACCATTTTCGATTCATTCCTTTGAGGTAGTTTTAGCATAAAATAACTTTGCTCAGTTGAACTAAGGCGGCCAAGCTGCGTATTTTGATGTTATGTTATGGCGAATACTTAACTTTCATATACCGAATCTAGTTTATAACAACGATAAGATAAGAAGTAATAATATTGGCTCTTTTATCGTCGTATGAACTCATGTGCAGTTAAAACATATCGCCAAGCATGACTAATGATGTGGCCTCCAATACAATGTATGAATACGTACGATATGTTTTGAATAAAGAAATGAAAGACTATTAAAATTAATTGATTTTCTTCAATTACAACATACGCCAGCTTCTCGTAAAGGCAGAAAGCTTACAAGTTTACAAGCATAAATTAAGCTTCAGGTTATTTATTATTTCTAAGAAGAAATTCGATTTATGACATAACAGAACTTTTAACAAACTTTGTTTCTTGTTTTTTTTTTTTCTCTTTTTTTCCATTTTTTGGTACACTTCGTTGCAAAGTGTACTCGTAACATACGTGTATGACCGTAACAACGCCGATTATTTGTTTAATGTAAGAGCCTAAAGGTTCTCAATAAAAGCAACAACAGGTTGAAAAACGAAAGAATTTCTTGCTAAGAAGAAGCGAATCTTGAAAAATTTTAGTTTGCCGAGACAATAACAAAAACAAAAACAAATCTTTTCTAAGGTTTAAGCCGAAACAAAAATACTCAGCATTTGTTGACATATGCAGCACTTTCTGTTTAACAACTTTTGACATTACAGTGAGGATTAATGAAAAAAGTCCTTCTGACGTAAAACAAAAATTTATGGAGAACAAACAAAGAAAGAAACAAGAGACCACAAAAGAAAGTAAGCTTTTGGCGAACAAAAATGTGAAGCGACTGTGAATGTCTTAAGCAAAAGATATAACGAAAGCTCAATGAGAAAATGGACACAGCAGCTAATTAAGATAGAGGATGTATCTGGCTTAGGATCACCATATCACCTCTTTAATCCATTAGAAGGTGTACACGTTCAAGGGTTTGCTTCATTCATACAATGAACTATTAGTTTCTTTGATTGCTTCATATTATAGAATCAATTATCTGTATGTTTACGAAATCTATGATATCCCCGACCACTCGATGGAGGAAGCGAATTGCAATTGTTTCTCTAATACTTCGGCAATCAATGATTTTGAAGAGATTACTTTAAACTATTCGTTTATCGTTTTACTCGGAGAAGGGAAAGTTTTTTGTTCTCCATGATGTATTTCCCGTCTTTGAATAGACCTTCGTTACTAGTCCTCGCTGATAGTTGCAAGCCACCTAAACTTTCTTGCAATTCTCTACAAATATTTTAAATCCACTCGTTTTTTTTGCAAGGAAACTTTCGAGAATTCTCTCCGCCGTATGCTAAAAATCTTTTATGTCCATGCGATCATGTGCAGCGGACATCCTCTAAATGCAATCGGTGCAAAGTATGAAAAAAAGTTGTTGCAGCCAATTGAACGAACATAATATGTCTCTTAACGTATCATTGATATTTAAACGAATGATACTTAAATTATGCTAAAACCTACAGGAGTCATTAGCATACGTACGATACATTTACACGTATAACAAGCAATCAAGTGTTGACTTGTTGGCACCGTTATGGGTCACTTTTGTACATTTAAGCACTTCCGAAATATAGTGATGCATAATGAAGAGCACATACGTGCCGTGCAACAAGATCAGTTGGAGTCAAAAGACATGCTAAGGATTTCGGTACACAGTACTATGTACTTAAAAGAGTCATAATGAAGCAAACGTTTCTCAAATAAATTAATGTGAGCATTAAGAAATTTATCTGAATTTCGTTTAAATTGAAAAAACTTTGGGGAATTTTCTCGCATACATCATTTTTTCTTTTTTTTTTTTATTCTCAGGCATTCAAGGGATGTCCCGTATTCGCGTAACGCGATGACGGTCAGAAAGAAGTGAGGAAAAAGAAAGAAATAGGGAGGTAGTGGCCATTCGTTTACCGGCTAAGCACTCGCTCAAAGTAAACTCCGCGAACACTGCTTTGATAGTCACGATTGTTACCTACTCGGCTATATTTCAAATCAAATTGAATTGATTGACTTCATTGAATTGAGATCGCAGAGGTCTATTTGTTGGATTGCATGAGCACTTTTTGTCAAAAATAAGTGAAGAATAACGGGATCCTTGACAAGAAAATTGGTTTTTGCCCCCCCCCCCTCGCACATAAGGTCTGCAATTGAAAAAATATGCCCTTACATGGACAAAGTTTTGACAAAGCACTAACGGTTCGCCCTCATCCATTTTTTTTTTTTTTTTTGCTTTCCAATATTCAATCCTTTCGGCCACCGTTAAAAATTTAGAGCTATTTTGCCGAAAAGGCATGTTAGAGAGATGTACATGCAGTCGTATTTATCTCTTCATGGCGTGCATTTTTCTTAAACCTTGTAAAGTGATCGGTAACGATCGTACATCGAGTATAGGGCATATCTATTAGCCGTGATCGAAAACGAGTGTTGATAACAACAAATTATTAATGCCATAGTTAAAGGAAATATGCCGAGAGTAATAAAGCAAATCTCAGGACGTAGGATTAAAAAAGAAAATATAAATGTGGTCCAATGTCCCATGACGAATGTTGATAGAGGGATTAATGATTCATTTAGTACTCAATTAAAGTGAAAGTACTGTACAATGTATATGCAAATCGCAGGAGGGGTAGAAATTAACACTAAACTTGTTCACAAGCCATCGAGTAGGAACAAATGTTAGCGCCTGCATTTACAAACTTGATGTAAAGAAAGAGATAAATGTATGCGAAATCGCTTTGTAAACAAACGACGTTTTATTTAACGAATATTTGCATTTTTAATGACTTTTACCTTTTTTCAAAGTTTATGGAGTAAGTGTAACTTTTTCTTCACAATTTTAAAAAAATTTTTAATTTTATTAACCGAAAATGAATTCTCACGACCAAGCCTATGTGAAGATGGGCAGGTTCCGAAATCAGTAGCGCTTGATTACATGTTACCGATTTTATTAAATTTACAAATTAATATTTAATTGCTTCAGAAAGAACAGTTTTCCTACCGTTTACCGGTGTTAATTACTTTGGCACCCAAGACTCTGCGTCCACTACACTTTAGAGCGCAACAAAGTGTTTATCGCACGTTTTTTTTTTTTGTTTACTCATTTATTAGTCCGTCATCAAGGTTAAAAATTTTGGAAATTTAAGAAAGGAATTTTGCAATTCGTACCTCGTTTTTTTTTTTTCTTTTTTTTTGCTTTTTGCTCCTTTTCCTACGAAAGTAATTATGACCTTGTCACTGCAGGACCATGCAACGTACCGTTGCGTGTTCGGAGGCTTGTTATTTAATGAAAAATTTAAAATTCATTTAAAATTAATTTCGAGCATAAAACAAAACAAGCAAAAACTATTTTTCTGACATTCTCACAACAGGACAGTTTTTGTAAAGAAACTGTCAAACAGCGCATGCCTGGATCCTTTTTGGCTATAAATCAAAGTAACTACAGCTTTTTGCCTTAATACACCCTATACGAACATAGTCAGTAAATAATTTCTAGGCATATGTGGTTTCAGTCATACCGTAGGCCTCCTTCCGTCTTACGCCAGACATTTCAGTATAAGTTTTCGTATTTACTAATGTATGAGCCGAGTTCAGGTTGGGTGTAACACATTAATGTGAAGACTCTATCTTTCTTCAATCTTTCATGCTATTCTTGATCGAGCGGTGTGGGATTTTCTATAAAAAGACTTTCCATTAGTATGTAATTTAATCTTCGTGGCTTATTTACCTGTATTGCACCCAACCTAATCTTAATGGAAAGAAAGGAATATTTGTTTTCGATCCCCACCTGAATTCGTTCGATCATCGAAACATAGAAAACAAAGATTTAAGTTTTTTATCATGATCATAAATCGATGTCATAGTTGGACCTAAGTGACTTGTATTTCAAGTTTCAATTTCGCAGAACTGATTCTATAACTGCAGGCAAGTAGAGACATATTATGTTCGTATTTGACCATAATTAACGTTTCATTTCGCTTCGGGCTCAAGTGTTAACGAATACTTTTGTTATGGTTGCCCACCATGCAATCTTTCTTCATTAAATATGTATTCCAGTATTACATGCACTCTACTCCCACTGTGAAATCATTTAACATTTCTTTGTTTTTTTTTTTTTTTTTAAGCTGCTAATATGGTTAATATAGGGATTGAAAAAACGCACATCTGTTTTCACCATCTTTCCTAAAGAGTTTAGAAAAAAAGGAAATGATCGACACTGAATCATCTTTTTGTTACCGTTTCATGTAACTATTAGGTCAGATGTCAATGTAATATGTTTTTCAATTATGACAGCAATAATTGTATTCTCATAACATAGTTAGGGCAAGAACCATTTTTCATAATTGGGAGTTTCCTTGGACGACGCTTGTCTATTTCCACTCTTTTGTTTTCCTTTTGGCTTCTTCGGGGCTCCAACGATAGTTGGATTCCCTTTGTATTCCTTCGTAATGCAAAGGGAATTTATTAACTTTTATGACAGTTGCCTCTTGATGATGCTTCACCCACTAAACAACATTAAATACTAAGCCGTTCACTTATTGGAAAGTGCAAGACGGTATCGGTTCAACAACTATAGAAAGAACACTGCTTTCTCAACCCTATACTCGTTGTGATTGTGTTCTTTCTCGAGTGATAAAAATTTTCCAAAATTTGAATATTTTGCTTTTAAGTCGATATCTGCCTGTACACAATTGTGAAATATTGATATGTACGATGATCGGGATTTTATATCTGTTGAGCATTTCAAGCTGTGTTTTTTTTTCCAATAAGAAGGGTGATGTGTGCGAAAGGTGTTTGTTTTTTTGGCGCTTTTCTCGTTTGAAATTGAAATTTGACTACTCAGCTATGCCTTAGAAGGGTAAGGGACTAGCATGCAGTGTAGCTCGTCTTTGGTGCTTTCTCTCCCAACCAACCATGCAAAGCAACTTGGTTGTAGTAGACCAACGCGCATTGTAGGTTATCGTTAGTCTTTTCCCTTCGAATTGAAATTTGACTATTTAGCTTTACCTCAGTTGTATAAGGGCCCAACATGTAGTGTAGCTCGTCTTTTATCCTTTCGCTTCAAATTCATATAAACCTCATGCTTCTGCGCCTGCCCTTGCCCTTGTTACTCACCACCATAACTCCTCCAAAAGTTAAAGCTTGTGGACGTCTTGCCGCCAAATCCTTATACAAGTTTAAGAACAGCAGTTTATGTTCATGGTGAGAAATTTTTTTCTTGAAAGAAACTGCTGCTGCTACGGACGGAGAAGTCATTCAATTTTTCGTAATTTACACGGAAAGATCGTAAAGCTCGTAATTGTAGTGCGTTGACGGTTGCTTGACTAAGCCGAAATGGGGGATTAATTTGTCCCTTTATCAATTCAAACACAAATTACGGCCCAAAAAAAGGTATTTTTTGCTGGAGCGAATGTAAATCAATTAATTTTAAGCAATTTTTGTAGGGTGGAAGAGGCAAACATAAACCACGCACGACAAAAAGAAAAAACCCTTATTTTCTTTACACGACATAAGTAAGTTGCAACCCAGACTTACTGTTACTTACTTGTTGTTCTTTGTTGACAGTTACCGTAATATGAAGATTAAACTTCTTTTTTTTTGCCTATGAAGAAATTCCAAAATGAAGATATGGTACAACAACCTGAAAGCTATGACCATTAACCCTTTGCACTCCTATGTCGACTATGTGCCTAGAGTCGACATTCTATTATTATGTTTAAAATTATTGTTAGCTGTAGATAAAAAAAAAAAAAGAAAAGGAAATGGAACAGTTAGAGTCCACTGGAGATGATCTATAATGCGACAACTTTTTGTATTTAGAGAACTGCAACGAAAGTGAAAGTAAATCACGGAAAAGAATTTCTACATCCCCAACATTACGAATAGAATGGAGAAGCTTCACTTGATCGGCAAGCGTAGAAATGTTACACCAGAAAGGTGTTTAATGTATAGGACAATACATTGAGAATCAAAAAGACTGCCGTGTGGATCACCAAGAGAAGCAGATGTCAATTCTCTTTAAGCTATCTTTATATTGAATGCTATAAAGGATGATAAAATTAAATGCTTTACCAAAATACGTTTGAGTGTAGTCGGAAAACGAGCGACGAGAGGTTTCTAAGAGATTTCCATAATTGTTGGAGAAATCATTGACTTCACGTAACCGATCTAACCCAACGTAGCAAAAGACTCAAATAATTTGATTATTACAATGAGTATAGCAATACCTCTCTAATTCTCGATGCGTTGTCTGTTGCCATTTTTAACGAGAGGTAGTGAGCAGTTACTGTTCTGTAAATAAAGCAACGTAGAAATCGTAGGAGATAAATTAAAGGCTAACGGCTTACAAAACATATCAACACAAGCGATGAGTAAGAAAGATGGGCTTGAATCAGGGCAAATTCTCTTGTAGCGTATTATACGTTGGGCAAGCAAAAGAAGTTTCTTCTTCTAGGAAGGCAATGTAATGAGTCAAACGGTTTATTTCAAATGGATAATGAACTTCCCTTTATATTTGATTTGAATAAATTTCGTCGAAAAAGGTAACGAACATAATAGAAATTTTGACGGGTTCGGATAATCATTATCGGCATAGCTTGGAAGATGGCTTTGGTTCAACAAGGTTTACGATTTTCCGCACAGTTATCATAAATTTTGCAGATATGATCTTTGTTACATTTATTTATTGCTGCATATGAAGTACTTCCTCTATGCATGGGCGTAACGGCGAGAAGGTGATTTAACAATTTATCATCTAACCAAATATTCATGAGAAAGGCAATGTTTAACATTTGGCATCGCCATTTATTAACCTTCTGAAAGTGTCTTCAAACGGATTAGATCGGGAACCTAACGTATCCGCAATATAAGCAAAAACTAAATGAAGAAATACGTTTCAATACTTAAAGATCGCATTGAAGTGGGTAGGACGAAGGGAAAAGTTCATAGTGATGACAAATCTAACGCATTTGATATCCAAAGAGCACAGACTCATTTGAAGTAAGAGTGTAGCTAGTGATATAAAGAAAAGTGCCTTGTTGTCAGAGGAGTTGTGGCTTATATCGCCAATGTATACTCGATTTTTTGGTTTCACACAGTGGAGAATGGATTCGGAAGGTTTGGCCTAAGGTAAAGTCATATCTGAGTCTTTCAGTAGTAAAAGCGAAATCGGCTGCCTTTTCTTGCTTATAGCAAATGTTCAGCTTACTGTTGTTGAATGAAAGTAAGAAATCGATTTAATAATAGGCTAGGCATAGAACGGGTTGGGTTATGAAGGACAAGGGCGTCAGCTGGGTTAGAAGACTCAGATAGTTAAGATAAGAAGATCAATTAAGATAATCACATGCCCCATTACCATCAATAGAAATTGGAGTGAGTAAGAAGATAGTTCAGAAAGTTAGTCAGCGAACTGAGCGAATGTACTAAGCGGTGAGACAGTCAGCTGGTTTAATGTAAGGCTCTGCTTACCAATGTATTGGCAGACAACTAGTAGGGCAAAGCAATTAGGGAAACAAGTGCAGAATGTCACTATTGGCCGCTACTCAAATGCGTCACACACAGCAACACACAAATAAAAAGTTCGGTGGATACAGAACAAAGGGCGGTATTATATAAAATGCTTAAGCTCTGCTTCAATCAAACGGTCTGCGACGAACCTTGGTTAAGACGATTTCACCCGCGGTGAAAAGTATGAATTGTGGCAGTGTGCAGTGTAGTAAGTACAAATCCAGTCATTATTAAAAAAGTTGTGAGTTCCATTGAAATTTGCAACAAGAATGACAAATTCGGGAGAAAAAATTGTGATGTTGGCTCGTTCCACGGGGAAAAGCCAAAACAAGTATATACAGAGCGAACTCAGAAGTTGTTAATAGAAAAACGAACAACGCGGCCCTCACTTTAAACTGACATTTCTAAGAATATAACAACACTTAACCATTAATTGCATGAAGTGATGAAGCATTTTTGTGTTTCTGTTTATTCTGTTGCTCTCGAAAGGCACATCGAATGTGTGTGAAAAGTGATCTTGGACTGCGCGATTAACGCTTGATTCCTATAATATTAATTACTATTAGTATTGAATAGTATTAATGAATAGCTTCCGTTAAGATTGCTCATGCATTTTAAATGAAAATAAAAAAAAATTATTTGCATGAAAATCGTAGCGAATCGAAATTTAAACATCAACGCTTTGTATGATAACTGACTGAATGAATACCTTTCACCTTAAACAACAATGTCAAGCAACAGAAATGATCAACGCAACTCAATTCATAAAGCCTGCCAACGCCTCCAAAAACTTGAAAAAATTGCACAAAAAAATATGATTAAAGGAAACTTGATGTTTCGGCGTGTGCTAAGAAGTCAACCAGTCTATCAGTTGCATATTTTAACATATACAAATGTACCTGTGTACACATATCTTCAGTCATATGCATAAACTACAATGTTTTGTTGTTTTTTTTTTTTTCTTTTTTTTTTTACAGGTGCCAATCAGGCTCGAGCATATTTCTGTGACATTGGTATGTCGTGTACATGAGGCGGCTTTTCTTCATTGACTTTTTTCTCAATATTTTTTTTTTTTTTTTTTTTTCGTATTCTGTTTCAGTTTCGTTTAATATTGTAATTGTGTCTGTCCATAGATGTTATGCAAAGGATCAGATCTTGTTAAAATATAATTTATAAAACCCCGTATTACATGAAACTATAATAAAAATGCAAATTGAGCGTGACTTGACGAATTTTAGTTAACTTGCTCTCTGCTCTGGCCTGTTTTTTTTTTTGTTTTTTTTTCGCGGTCTTTAATAAAAACTAAATACAAATTTTAAAGAAAGAAAACCTGTACTTAATAATAAACCGTTCATACATACATGGAACAATGATCCCACCATTAATTTTATTTTCCAACAACACAAGATAACCTCCGGCTTCAAATATGATTATAGAGCTAGAAATTCTTAACTTACTTAACCTTGACGGCGATCATAAAAAAAAAAAAAAAAAAATAGCTTAAATATACATTTTATGTAATTTGCAGTAATGAGGTGAAAATTTGTAAAAAAAAAAAGCAGAAAAAGGCTATTATAGTAACCATACTATTTTGCAAACAAGCAAAGGAGATAAATTCATCTTAAGACGAATTTCGGGTACCAGCAATATTTTAATAAATGATTAAAATAATACTGAACCCTTTCTAACGATAACATATGGATTTGTTGAGTGCAATGCTTTAGTGTTTTAAATAAACTAAGCCTCGAGACATCCCATTACCAACTAAAATAAAAACTAACCAATCGTTCTATTAACTGCTTGCGATTCTTCGCTTGACGCATACTTGTTACAAATTTATCGCTGTGCCTGACGACTGTAGCTTATGGTAAATAAAAGAAAGTTGTTCGCTATAAGTTTTTAATGAACGAAAAAATGATATGCAAAAGTGTTCTTCCGTACGATTTATGCGCAATTGGTGAGCCATGGACGACATGAATTTTGAAATTGAATTTTTAGCAGTAAATCTACATTTGTAAAACATATAAGTGTCGATGCATGTGCCCCTTATCTCAACTCTTCCTATGAATATCTTGCTGATTAGGAAGACATATATAATCTGTTAAGTCTGCTATACGTGTTCTCGCCACCAATCAAACTTCAAATCATAACAATATGCTTGCAAATCAAATTTACTTGATTTTAAAGGCTTGATGTAAACCAAACACATGTCACATATATAGGAAATCTTAATCTTACTTCTCCTCGCGACTACCCGGTCGGTGTACAAATATTCTAATCTCTGTGCGGTGGATCCTACCTTGTCGTGGTATATAATTACTTGGTCGTATGTTCCCTCATTTTTTATTTGAACTTTAAGCCTAAAACTATTGCAAACTATTTACTTTGAACTTTGCCGTTGCTTCTGCTCGATGTTCTTCACTACAACGTTCTAGTTGAAGCTTTAAAAAGTGTTGCTGAAGTCGGCTGAATGTGTCGTGTAGTAAGAAAAGAAAAAATAACGAATACATAAAAGTTAGAGGAGTGTGGATAAATTGCTTGCACTCTTTATGAAATTTCTCATGCATGCTTCGTTGTGCTAGTCATATATCTCTGCTCTACCGATATCGTCAATGTATTTGTTTCTGACATATAAGGGAATATTTCAGATTTAAGATTTTAGCTTAGAAAATATAAAACAATTTTGTTTTGATTATTAGCATCCAAACAACAGACGGATGGACGGATGCATATAATTAAATCCACTCGGAGATTTACGCCAATTAAACAAACTAACAGATGCAATGGTGCGCCTCCATTATAGTGATAGATAAGCTAAAGAGTTAAACCAAGGCGGAAACGAAACATTCGTAAGCGGATTGATTCGATTTTGCTTTACTGCATTCATGAATGCTTTGAAATATTTTGTCAGACCAAAATTCACTTAACTCATTATGTACATAGTCATCTAGCAATGCGGATGTCTATAAGTGGAATGCAGAATTTTAGTGCATTTTAATGTTACTTTTTTTGGTTTTTCTAACTTATTAACTAAAACTAGGGAATAAGAAGAAGAAGAAGAAACGATCATACTTATCATACTGATGAACTCATCAATAACGACATCAGCCGACCGCCATTATCATTAATCAAAAAACTTAATTGTTATGATTTTTCTAGATTTCTATCAAAAGTCATAATTTAAAATCGGTCGCCTGTGGATGGTTGCTTTTGTCGTTGTATTTTTTGATTTCAACAGCACTTTGAAATTATGTCAGAAAGAAGAATAACGATGCCTGTCATAAATCATATTATTGATGATTTGATTTTCTGAATTTTATTTATTTATTTATTTATTTATTTTTTGTTTTTTTTATGTTTTTTTTCACTAGAGTAAGCCAGAAAGCGGAAAAGACAAAAAATGGTGACAGTTGAAAGCGTTAACATTAAATGCTTGTCCAATATGACGCCTCTGTTAAATTTTTGTTGACGTCTTTATGGTGTGATACCGTATACCATTCATTATGTATCCTGTCTGTAGAAAAAGTCTACGTCTTCGTCTTCATCTTCGTTTTCTTTCCTCAGATACATTTACAAAATTTATGATGACTGAATTACTATATATTGTTAGTAAGTGTAATAAATATGTTTGATATCATTTTTTATATATGAAAAGAAGCAACAGCATAAGGTGAGAAAAGATACTTTTGAGAGCCGAAAAATGTGCATTAAATAAAATTTAAAAAATTTTTCAAAATACTATAACTTATTCTGTTTCTGAGATTCTTATAAAGATTTTATTTAAAATTATGTATAACACAGATGTGTTACATAACAAAAAATTTTATATTTCATTAAAATCTTAAGCAATTTACTCCTTCTTCATGAGCATTATACGCATATATTCGGACTAAGCAACTAAGTATTATTGCGTTATTCTTCAATTTAGAAAGCAAACAAAAACAAATTACAAAAAGATAGGTAATATGTTTACCGCAGCCGTTCGGTGCATGAGTTTAGAAACTAATTAGCAAAGAGATTCAAACTTGATCAAACAGTCAACTTAGCCATGTAAATTTGTCGATACAAAACGTGATTCCGCGTGTCTATCCGTCTGTCCAGCGTGCTTTTTTTTTTACCAATCTACAGAACGCAACTTTTGAGACAATCTAATGAAATTTGTTACATCGACGTGTTTTGGCCCAAGGACGAACGCTATTGAAGATGGGTCGGATCTCACCACTTTTTCGATCACTTCCTAAACAACAGCTCCTTTTGAAATTTCGTTATAAGAATAATTCTAGGATGATGTAGGGTATTTAATGGTGTGCTGTGAACCACTATAGTGATTTTAATCGTGTTCTTTTTTTTGGGGGGGTTTGTTTATGTTTGTATTTTCTATGTTTGTTTAATGTTTATAGTCATTTCACTCACTTTTCAATGCCGATCATCTTTTATCTTTTAGCAAACACAAATATATGGCCTACGCACGGTGGACTAATTTCGCGCGAGTAAATACACTTGTACTTTAATATTATATATATATATATATATATATATATATGTATATATATGTATGCAATCTGTTATATATGCAGTACGGTTGCTTAGCAATTTCTTCTTTCGTTCCTAATATTCTTTGCGGTTGATTGTTAGTACTCCCAAAGTGAAAAGGGAAAAAGCTAAACTGTAATACATACCCCAGAGGGATGCTGAAGCTTGAACAAAAGGCGCCATTTGCCCAGAAGAGTTAAGAAAGAAAATCGCCATAAGACATCATTGACAGTTAACTTGATTTTTGAAATTTCTTTTATTTACTGATATGATCTTATCTATCTATCAATTGCATCTTATGTGAACATAGTTGTGACTATAATTCCATCGAACTTTTCCAATCCCATTATTATGCGCTTAAGATGTTAGACAGCTAAGAAGGATAAAGTTTTCTTTGGCTTCCTCTTATCAGGCGCACATTAAGTAGATGTATATAGGTGATGACAGTAGACAGGTTGGAAGAGTTTTAATTCCCCCAAAAACCAGCTCACTCACAAGGAGGATCAGTGAACATCGATGAGAAAGTTTGGCGAAAACATTTACGAAAGTAGTGTAAATCTCATTCAATGTATTACAAGGTCCCCTACACACATTGAAATGAATTAAATACTTATAAACAATAAGTTTTATATATGCATACGTGTACATATATGAGAAAAGTTTATCTCAATCTGAATTACTTTTTTTTTTACTTCTGTTAGGTTGATTGTGAAAACTTTGTTCAAATATGATAAGAATTAGCGTTGAAAAGGCTTCAAACAATAAGCCTTAAGCGAATGTAAAATCTCGGTTATCATTTAAATTGACAAATAAAATATATTCCAAAGAAACATGATGGATAATATAAATGTTTATTGTTGTTGGAAACTTATACTTGTTAGAAAGCGTAATAATCGAAGTAGCGACCATCATTATCTATGGGCTTTTGTCATTTGTCATGCAGGAGACTGGCCATTTTATTATGACCACTCATTCAGGGAATGTTCCTATATGTGTGGGCATGGCAGTTATGGAAAGAACAGATTGAAGAGAGGGAGTAGTGCTGGTGTATGTTCGTCTTGATAATGGGGAAATCAGATACGGTAGTAAAGACCCATGCTGGTAGGTTGTTTCAAAGACGGACTGCATGGTTAATGAACAACGAGTCGCGGTAGTATGTTGTGCGCTATGTAGGTAGCTCCAGGGCGAGCGGATAGGAACGCTGAGAAAGCAGTGTAGTCCTCTTAAAGGACTTAATTGGTGCACATATCCCTTTAATCCCTGTAAAACACTTGTGTCCCTCCGTACATAAGCAGAATGCAACCCACATGGGCATTGGGAATTTAGACACGCATTCCACACACACCATGCGTATGCGAGTTTTTCGCTTTGTGCGGTTGGAGGTCTCCCAGCAGCGCACATGCGAGTTATAGTTGAATTACGCCCGGATATAGGTCGCGCAAAACGCACTTATATTCCTAGCCCAAGTTGAAGATTAATTCCCGAGTCGCTTTTGCTACAGACGGATGGACGTATGCAAACTCCATCATTTGCAAAGCAAACATTTTTTGCCTGAAATTTTGGGGCTTATTGCACTTTCACTCCAAGCCACGATAATCATTCCTGTAATTTTGGCTGTATTTTGTCCAGCAACAAAAATCGCAGTACCGTAAACGACATCCATCTCTTTACGTTTCGCTACACACCCGGCAGCAGTTAATAAACAAGTGAAACTTAGATCGTATAAATAAAATATTAGGAGAATCGAAAGCCAAAGGTAGATTTTACTGAAACAAGAAATTTATCTGTTGAGCAACGCAAGTTGACCCAGACTTTTGTTCAAATCTTCGAAAGCGTGGAGCTTGTTGGCTTCAGCAATAAAACTGAAAATAAAGGTTTTTTTTTTCTTTTTTTCAATAGCAATGATATTTAACAGTGAAAATATTTAAGCTGCGGTTTGTTGTCGCCACTAGTTGCAAAAACTACTTAACGATGCCGTTGAAATTTTACGCTAGCGTTGTTAATAAAGTGATTACATAGATATTTTATTATAAAAAGGATATCAATAATAAGATGATAACTGTGTTAAAAAGTTACAAAAATGATCACATATCACATATCCGATATCACATATAAGTAAGTAACTTGTTGCGCACCGCAAAAACAACTTCTTTACAACATTGTAACCTTTTGAAACAAATTAAATTCAATGTCAACGCATACATTATCATCGTTATACGAGCAGCCGAAATGATTTCGCCTGAAACGAACGATAGCGGAATACGGGATTCACAGTGTGATAGCATTTCATTAAGATTTTATTTTCTGTCATAATGAACGGTAATATGCGGCATGTGGTGAATAGATTGACACAAAATAGTTATTTTCTCTTTTTTGTTTTCTTCGTTCTCTGTGTGTTACCTCCAATTATGCTGATCGTTTGTCCAAAATTGCCCAACATTAGCCTTAACAATGAATTTTAACGCAAGTGAAAGCATATTTACGCTTCTACAGTTGCACACACATACCTTTACATATATAACACCAGTGTGCAGCAAATATGTTTGCATCTGTTTTTTCTTTTCTTTTTCCTTTTTTTAAAACAATTTTTTTTGTTTTTTTTTTTTTTTTGATCAGCGTTTCAACCCATTTAATTAACAACGCTTATGGTGGCCGAACTATAAATAAAGTCGTCTGTATTACTTTGGCATTGTCATCTTTTTATTATATATAAATACATTTTCGTTTTATTTATTTATTTCTTTACTTTTTTTTTTTTTGTTTTTTTGTCTTTTCCTTTCTTTTCTCTTTCTTTAACATTGTAAACAACATTTTTCATAAAAACGACAAAATTCCGTCACTATATGCTTTACGAAAGTGTAAAGCTCCTAAAAAAAAAAAAAAAAAAAAACAAATGTCCTCTTGCTTTGCTTTGATCTCTTTTGCAACCCAAATTGTTTTTTTTTTTTGCTTATTGCAAAAATGTACAAGATAAGTGTTTTATGTTGCGTAGTTGTTATTCAAAAAGTGCGATAACAAATTAAAAATTTTATAATTAATCTTTTAACACATAAAATATGATGCGTATGCTCATGGTTACATATGTCGGCTTCATAGCTTAGCCGATGTTAACTAAATTCACTTGCCAGACAAGCGTTTGTGTGAATGTGAAAGATGAACTGTTTTTAGTTCTCGCAATGAAACGAGGCACTTCTCTCAATTCCGCAATCTTTCTTACTTGTAACATGTCCCTTTATGCACGGCACTCGTCCCAGATGGATCCTAGATAATCTCGTATAAATATATTCTACATAGATATAATTGATTTAAAAGGACAAATCACTGAATGCTTAGTCTGCGTAGATTTCATATAGGCGAGGACGAAGGACTTTCGAAGTAGTTGTATATGCCCGCTCTAAACTTTTAAAGGAAGTCTTTTCGCGAATCGTGCCGCATTTTGTCTAGCGTTACTTAACTAGTCGGTTGTGACTGCGTAGTAAGCGGTTCAGTCTTGTGGAAAATAACTGGATTAAATGCTGCATTGTTGCTTCTTAGAAACGCCAAAAGACTCATCTTCTTTGATTTAGTCCAAGTTCTAAGCGCTCCGATTATTTGGCCTCAACTCTGAGTCACCGCGAACAAGCTCATATCCTTGCAAAAAAGAAACTTTCTAAATGTAAATACAAATAGAGGCTTGTTAACGACAAACGGAGATGATCCCTACCAGCAATTGAAATAACTTTTTCCGCCTTTGCAGCTTATTGTGGAGAAAGACTATAATTAGAAATATACAATGACTTGGATCCTTGTTTCTCTTATGCGGATTCTTATGGTGTTGCTCATTATACTCGCCTTTAATAACTCCCCAAACATTTTTTCGTTCGATTTCTCGCTTCATCAGCTCTATCGAAGGATATGTTAACGCGATCGCGTAATGCATCAGCTTCTAAACAGCATCAGGAAAGCCATAATTCTACTGGTAGAAGTATCACGTGCTGCTCTGAATGTCATTCTAGGGATTTAGTTTTAAAGGGTTGTGGTAATAGTGTGGCAATACTGCCAAGGCTCACCGTGACAGTTTTAAAGTTTATATTCGTTTAGATAAACTAAAGCCTAGAAACTTTTGCATTTGTTCGCTTCCAGCATGATAAAGTCTGTGTTTTTATACCCTACACCATGTGTGGTATATTAACTTTGTGTGGACTCAAAAGGTGTTAAGATAGATCCACTTTCTATTCGTGTGTGTATCCGTCCATCTAATGTCTACCCAAGTATTTTTGTGTTCCATGTACAGGTCGCAATTTCCTACACTGACGTGCCTTGACCCAACTATGAACACTATTGAAGCTGGTTCGGGTCGGTCCACTTTTTCTACCGCTCATTATATAACGCTTTCCTTTGAAAATTCGTTATATAAGAAAATTGCAAATTCCAAAATTTACCAACAAAAGTCACTGCGACATTCTAAATTGGTATGAGAAGTGAGCCCTTCAAAAGAGGATAAAAGTTTTGATATTTCGTTCCTTAACGTCGAAACAATACGAGGTAAATTAGAGTTAAAAAGAAATTAAAAAAATTATATTCGATTGTGACGAAATACTTTCTACCCACCACTCTTATATTAAAAAAGAAAAAAAAGAAGAAAACCCAGACAGACAGTAATTTCGATTCTCTATAAGATAGAGTACACATCGCTGGCTTTTCCATTCTTAGACAAATACTGTAAGACCCTGTATAGAATATAAGCGAACATTTTTATCGTCTGAGCTAATGAGTAATCAGTAGAAAAGCCACATAACATAGAGTTATCAGTTTTTGTTACTCGGTGAGTGTATCTTTGTAACTGATTTGATCCGGTTTCAATACCAAGCTGCATATAAGACCGGGAAAAATTGTTTTATAAATATGTAGCGGTGCTCTCAATTAGTCATTCCTCTCAATTAGTCTTTTCTAAAAATATGTATAACCGAAATTTAATAAATGGCAATTAACACAATAATTAGCACAAATAAATAGTAAACTTCAGCCGTGAGGACGAAAGTTTAAGGCCTTTTTGTTTGCTCTAAAATGAAACGAAAACGAGATAAAAATGAAAAAATAAAAAAAAAGATTGCTACGACTACTCCTTTCACTATTAATATTATGTACTTGTAGATGTATTATTTATTGTACTACGCGCTATCAACTGCTGGTCTACGGGTCTAAGCAAGTATATATACAGAAATACCTTCATCCGTTTCATTGGACTTTTCTAAATCTTCTATCTTCAGTTGGTATTAGAGTATGGAGATCCTGTTTGTTTTTCAGCCCACTTTTTACACCCCATGCCACAACATCCAGAAGGACTTGAGATAGATCCATATTTTTGTTTTCATGTTGATATATTCAGAACCAGTATCTGAATTGAATTAAGCTTGCCTACTCGACTGTCCGTTTGTCCGTGCTGTTTTCTTTTGTTCAACCTGCGTGTCGCAATGTTTCAGATAATTTGAGGAAATCTGGCACACTGACGTGGCAAGAGGACAAACGCTATTGTAAATGGTTCGAATCGCACCATTTCCCACATAACCTGTTATTTTATAAAGGCCTTATATAAGTAACTGTATTAAGTGAAGTGTTTTGTTAATATAGAAATATTCTGTCTTATCGATAAATTATCAGGAGTAATAGGAGTAGCATTTATCAGCTAACCAGTACATTGTATATGCAAAGTTGCGGTCGCGTTATCTGCATTTATGCATATGGGATTTATTGTGCTTAAGGTTGAAGGAATGCGTTATCGGTAGTTCCCAAAGTTGCCGTGACTTAGCAGCATTTATATTAAAATACACTCAACATCCCTAGCTTTTCTTTCAATACGTGATAATATGTTTCGAATTAACGTACATGTCGATATTTGACATTTTTATTGTCAGACCAGTTACATTTACTACTACCACTACTACTGCCTATGACACATATACTACTAATGTGGTCCCATTAAACGTGTTATGCACCTGAACACGGTCACAGCTTTTCCGCCGTCGTGTACGAATCCGTTCTATATGAACGCACATGTGGTTGGGGGCTCCCCTGCATTTGTCATACCATCATTTTGCTTGCAATTACTTTCACTGGCTTAGTACTGTCGTTGTTATTAGTACACGTGCACATCTTGCACACACCAACTGACAATTTCGTTGAATATAAAACCTCGATACTCACAATACCCAAATATTATGTCATGGAGTTAAGCGTATTTTACTTGATCTGTTTCGAAACTTCTTAAATAGACGTGAACCCTGTTATTGGTTGATATGGATGCAAGAAATAATTATCGCGTAAAATATGTCATTATAATTGATCAATATTAATAAAACAATTATAAAGCTGTTCGTGAAAATATTATTATTTTCTTAGGGTAAATATAACAATAAAATAATTATAATTTTTTTTTTGGGGATCTCAGCTAAAAGTTCAACACCAGTCATTTACGACAACGATAAAAATCAAATCAATGAAACCACAACCTTTCATTGAAAGCGTTGATGCGATCGATCAATCCTGCGTAGGTCTGTCATTTTTTGTTTATATTTTGTTCATTGTTTTTTTTTTTTTTTAATTTTTTACTTGACATGCAAATGTAAGTTACTGTGTCAACAGGTGAAATTGTCGCACCAGTACATATATATAAATAACTTCGTTTTAGTTTTATATATACACATACACATATATACATATATATATATATATATATATATATATATATATATGCATATATATATATTATTTTTTTCATTTAAAATTACACGAAACACACATATACACCTAAGCATGTAACGCATACGGTTCATAATACGTATTCTTAACTAAATTGCACTAAAGCGTATGCTCTTATGCCTTAATGCACACATAACTTACAGAACGAGTACAACAAGCGACACACAAGTGTTCGTTTAGACATAGCAAAGGTTGTGGTGTTCAGGATATCAGGTTTCAGAAAACCAGACAAAAACCACCGATCATCGTGTGTGCGTACCTCATGCATATGAGTCTTAACTGTTGAACTATGTGGTGGCTATAAGTGTAATATGTCGACAGTAGTGAGCACTGGGGCGCGCGCGCACACACACAATTGCGACGCGTGAGTGCCAGAAGCTTTTTGCGCTACTGATAAGCAGCAATCGCTTGCCACAACGAAACTGGCAGAGACTCATTGATTGGGTTAATGCGCGTCTTTTCAGTTGCGGTAATGAAACCAAATGTTTATACATATATATATATATATATATATATATATATATTGTAGCATATATATATATATATATATATATATATATATATATATATATATATATACTTATATTTATATATTACAGGTATATGTATGTACGCATGAGCACGTACACGGCAAGTCTCGTAACAGATTCCTTGGTCGTGTGCGACACACGACATGTAAATTACCGGTTGCCAGTTATTTTATGATGATACATTTCAAGAAGTACAGACAAAAATAACGAAAAAAAAAAATATTCGAACTCATATACAAAATACTTACTATGATTTATTGTAAACTCTCCACATGGCTCTATATCATGGATATCAGTCAACAGTGCTTGCTACGTGTTTTATGCACACAACGCAACACAAGCGAAAATGTTAAAATTTTATTATATCTTTTATGTTAATTATGATTTTTTTTTCTTCCTTGTTTTCTTTTAATAAACACGCAGTTGTTTCCATGTACAATGTCGGACTTCGTGGCCATACTTTTGGCAGAGTGCTCAGATATCGGGTGATTGTCATCTTTTTTTAGTGACCGAATTGATCAGCCTTATGTCTCTTGTGTAAGTGCGATTGTCTGTCTGTCTGTCTGCTTGTCTGTCTGTCTGTCTTTCGACAAATCTTTTTTCTTTCTCTTCTTCATACGCACATTCATTCTTTCTCTCTTCGGTATGTAATTTTTAATGAGTTTCATTAAAGGAGAAAAGAAAAAAAAAAAAAAATAATAATAATAAAGAAAGAACTTTCATGTGAAAGTTATGCCGTAAATAATGAAATTAAAAATTTAGCTTGACACTGTTGTGCACTTTAGTAATGCTCTGTGATCCCAAAAAA
The DNA here is from genome assembly GCA_000688715.1 of Glossina pallidipes. Lineage (NCBI taxonomy): Eukaryota > Metazoa > Arthropoda > Insecta > Diptera > Glossinidae > Glossina > Glossina pallidipes. The sequence continues at coordinate 2,663,791 of KK499773.1, read as the reverse complement.
CAATAACAATAACAATAACAAAAGCAAAGTATAAGGAAATAACACATAATACTATTGAGTTTATGAACATACGTCACGTGTACTTGAGACACATACGCGAACACCGCCGATTGACTCTGTTACTTGTAATTTAGCAAGTCCGCGTGACAATGATGATACTTTGAATGATCGCTTTTATTAAATTTAAGCAATTTCCCCGTTGTCTGCCTATAAGCATCACTATCTCTTCCCATCATTCTATACTGAACTCTTTGTCCTCAATCTGCATTGCAATTAAAAATGTCATCATTTTTCGAGAGGTAAAATGTTGTGAAAATTGTCCATCAATTTATCGTTTAGTAAAAAAGTTTAGTAAAAAAAAAAAAAAAAAAAAAAATTAAAAAGAATGCAAATTCTTTTCTCGGAATGTTTATCATAAAAAAACAATATATTCACTAAGATAAGGAAAAGCAATGCGAAACATCAAAACGCAATAATTACAACAACTACAAAATTAAGAAGTGAGAAAACTGCATATTGATTTAAGATAAATTTAGGTTTAAGTTAACTTAAGTTATGTTGCAAAATGCTTTCCAAGCGATCTTCGATTACCATTTACTATTTAACTTTTTTCTACTTTGTTTTTCCGGCAATCTGTAATATAGAAAGTTCACTTCACGAATTACATGTTGAGTTTGCATCAAAATGTCGAAAACTGTCAAATTACTTTATAGAGAGAAAACAATTTTCCATAACTGCATCATTATCCTAATGGCGTTTTGTTATTTCATAAATTTCTTACAAACCGATGTGAACGGCAACAATCAGAATGATAGATGAATAGATTCTAAACTGAGGGAGCGTTACAATTAGTTACTCCTTGAAAAAGGTCACTACTGTTAACTGCGCAATTCGCGTTTTTACTTTGTTCCGATATACTTTTTACTAGTCACTAACCTTTAGCTTGCCTGGTTGGAAGGATTGATACGACGCGGCATACAAGTAGAATATGTATCCATGGTTGCAAACGGCCTAATCGGTTAATTTCTCCTAACGACATTAGGAGATAAAAACATCGCAAAAGGAATTAAAATTTCTACAAATGCCTTTTATTAGATGCGTAAAGGATTGTATTGGTCTTATTTAATAGTGGAAGTAAATTTCACAGAGAAAATGAAAATTCACACGTCCCGAAGTCATACGCATTTGAGGAGTGTTCATCTCAATTGCATGGGTGTTTCGTGTTTTCAGTCAGTCCTATCGATAATGAAATTGAAATCGTCGTGAAGGGCACACTGCCTAGAGATCAAGCACATGAGGTTGCTTTTCTGCCATTCGATGACTTGATGTTTAGCCTCTGGATAATAGGAAACATATTGTGCAGACATGAGTTCTCATCTGGAGCATGGCAAAGCTTGTCCAATACTTCACGCTCTTGGCTTCAACAATCCTACATCCAGTTTGGTCATAAAACACAGATAGCCACCACGAGTTGTTGCTTACTACCGAAATAATGTGTCTTCCCAATATCCATGATAGCAGAATAAACTCTAGGTATCTGCTACTATTTAATGCCACAAGTGGTGGTCGGACTCGTGAGGTGTGCAGACTAGTCCGTGTTGCGCACATAGCACCTTTTGCTCGCCAAGACAAATTTTTCATTACACTAGCCATAGTAATCGCCTCTATCCTCTGACCTCACATCACGAACTGCATGCCTCTCGAGCCTTTCGCTCAGGACTCATGGACATATAACAACTTTTAAGAAACATTTTTTAACCCATGAAAATCTGCCGAGCCATTACAGCACCATTCGGAAATGACATTTACCTGCTGATGCAGTTAAATTTAGCCTTTGTTTTCTGCCCTTTAGGCGAATAAAGCCGTAAAACAAGAGTAGAAACTACAGCTTGGTCTCTCACGATCAAGTGTGATATCTGCAAAAATGATGAAAAAATGTTTCATCGCTTTCCTCACAATCCAATAGTGTTGTATACGTATAGCTGGTTGGTGGTCTAAGTTTGATGATAAGAAAGAGAGAAAAGCTCATCAAAATTTCACTTTTGGTACATCAGCGTTGTTTTTCTTTTGGCAAACAACTTTGCAAGAGTTGTGAGAAGCAAAAATAATGAAAAAAAAAAACAAAAGCAAAAAACATTCTAAAGCTAACAGAAGGCGATTAAATGAATAATGTTAAAAGCATATGAAGACAAATGACAAACAATTAATCACAAATGTTGTTAAGACTGTTCTGTTGTTAAGACAATGTTGTACAAGGAAATAATGTAAAGTAATTGTAAAATGCCGAAAAAGTTCGGAAGAGAAGAAAGAAAAGCATTTAAACAAAAACAACCACAACAAAAAAGAAACCTTTTTCATTAAAATTTTATATTAATCATAATGATTTATGTCGAAATTACAAACACTGTTAAAATGAAAATAATATCAAAAGTGCATATATTATCGTTAGTAGTAACGTGAATGAACATTTTTTTCTTTTTTTTACTTGTTGCATAATTACAATTTAATCATAATTGCAGCCAATTAAATGTAAAAACGGTACAAATTATTATTATCTTTATTTTTTTTTTAGATCATAATGAAATTTGTTTGCTTACACCATTCTAACGATATTACCAGAGACATCGTAATTGCGCCTATTGAGAATTGAAAAAAAAAAGAAAAGAAACGTATGTAAAGCAAGTAAAAACACTATAGTGGGCCACGGTCCACCACCATCACCAAATGCTCTACAGCAATACGGGAATTATTCGTAGAGCGACTTTCCAAAATAAGTTGTCATGTGGTCAAGCGGTCGCAAAATTGGTCTGATCCGAACTTTCACACTTTCAATAACGTTCATCCATGGGGCACGTCATTGTGCCAAAGTGAAAATGATCCTCAGCTTGTCTACGTGCTTTCCTACAAACAAGTTACGTAAAATAACAAATGTAAACTCATTATGAACAAACCCATAAGAGATAAAAATATTAATTTAGTATTAAATTGCAAGACAAATTTATATTAAATTCTCACATGACTGACAGCATTCTTACAATCACGAACTCTTTGTAAACCCTAGTATGTAAACTACTTTGCAAGTCAAGCTGCGATATTCAATTTTAATGGGAGGTTTCTATTTGTAGATTCTCCTTCGCTATGTACATCATATAGGTTGTATGAATTTTATTAGTCTTTGCACCCTACATCACTTGCGGCAAAGGGTATTTTAAGTTTTTGCGAACCTATGTAACACCCAGAAGGACTTAAGATAAACCCACCTTTTACTATATCGAACATGATGATGATTTCGAAGCGATTTAAGTCTCTCCGCCCGTCCGCCTAACGTTAGTACATGTACTTTTCTACCACTCCCTATATAACGCGTTACTGTGAAAACTGGTTATAAAAGAAAATGGCCATTTCCAAAATATATCGACACAAGTCACTGAGTAATAACATTTCCACATTCCAAATTGATATAAAAGTTTGGTTCGGCACCTCTTATATAACCGTTCCTATGAAAACTGAATCTTTACATGGTAAAAAGGTCTAATTTCCTATATGTGATGGTGAAAATGGGTCCATAAGAGTAAATTGACGCAAAGATCAACTTTGTGGAATTTGGACCACATAGGTCTATTTTTTGTACATCACAGCATATAAGAATTCTCGGTGAATGTAAACCCTTGTATGCCAAAGAGGCCTAATCGTTAATGCTCTCTGATGAAAATTCGTTCGTGACAGTAATTTGACATAAAATTTAAGTGGACCAACTTTGAAACACGTGGATCTCTTTCTTGAGCTACACTCCGTATAAGATTTCGCACGAAGGGTAAGCCCTTCAGAAAAAGGTTTAAGTTTTAATTTTTCTTGGCAGCAAGTTAAGCTAAAAAATTACCAGCAGAGAATTTGGATCACATAGGTCCATTTTTTAGGCTTTCTTTTAGAGGAAATCTAATTTCGAGTCTTCTATAGCGGAAAGTGCAAAAATAACCAAATTTTTAGGAAGTAAAGTAAGTTTGCTAAATTTGCATCAGGTTGCATCCCCCAATATGCGCGTCTTTCAGAAATGGGTGCAAGATATCACAAATAATGCATTCTGTGAAAAACGTAGTGTAAAAAAAGCGGAAATTCTACCAATATTTGATAGTGAATTTTCAACTTACGAGCAGATAACGGATGCAGTCTGTGACGATATGCAGCACACTTTTTTCGTCCAGCCGGTTCAGGTATATTTGAGAAAAAGCCTTTACAGGTCATTATTAATGGACATTGAAAGATGGAAGAAATGCGCCGATATGATATAGTGAAGATCAAGAACCCATAAGAATCCATCTCGAGGTAGTGCGAAAGCGGTTCCGCAATGGTTGTGACCCCACCCACCACCACGTCCATAAAATAAAAAAAAAGATAGATAAATAGATAGGCAGAAAGGGACATCAAAAGTTTCACTACCATGAGTATAGGGGAAAAAATCGACGGATTAATCTTCACTTTAATGTGTGTCAAATTCGGGATTCGTATAAATCTAAAATACGACTGATTGTACGCTACCCATAGAGCACAATTGGTCGTTCTTGCGTGACTATAATGTTCTTAATTGCTTTTTTTTTTTTAGATTTATAATGAAAAGGAATTATGTGATATGTGATATGTAGTATGTAATATTGTAAAATAAGTATGTAACTAACTCATGTGATTTGCAGTTTCGGCTATAAAATCAACGGGTTCCGAATCGATTGCTATAACAAAAGGTGGATCTAATTAAAGTCCTTCTGAGTGCGACATTCATGCGCACAAACTTGGTGTACCACAAGCACCACAAGTGGTGTAGGGTATAATGAAAATCGAATTACCATCAAAACCAATGAAATTTAAATACTTTCTTTTTGTAAACAGTATTTAATGAATTGAGCAGAAAAATTTTCTCTTTTGCAAATTTTTTTTTTACTTTTGATTTCGATCATAATGTAAAAATTTTCTTTAATCGCTTTTTACTCTTAATGCTAGTTAGGGTATAAACGATATAACATATTCCCTTTGTTCAGTTATATGACTTAATTTAATTAAAAGATAATGCGTAATGCCTTCAAAGAGAACAACTGAATATAAGAAAAGAAATTATTGCTTAACATCGGGGGGTATAAAAAGTTCTTTTAGTTTATCCCGACATTTCAGCGATAATGACTGTTACATAAATTGTATTTTCAGCACTTATCTTCAACTCGAATGTATACGCAACAACCAACAATCAAACTGGCAATCTGGTCAAATGTAATACCAGATATGCAGCACACCGTATGTTGTTTAAGGTTTATGTAAAACCAATTTAAGCTTTTGCATGAAAAAATGATAAACGATGCTTGGCGCAAAATGATTTATACGATGATCATCTAAATAAGAGCAGAAGAGGTACGCAATCGCTATGTTTGCATATATTACATATGTGTAAACTTAAAATAAACTTGCTTCTCCAATAACAAAATGGATTAGGTGGGCATAGAAAAGGCAAAAAAATTTCATCATTTTCTCTCGTATAATTTCCTATAGAATAAGCTAGAATTTTTTCATTTTCATACCTTATACCGTTTGTGGTACGAAGGCATATTAAGTTTCAGCGGATGTGTGCAACAACATCCGATCATCGATTCAGAATCATTTTAGATCAATTCCGCCCATGCTCTAAACCTCTTGTTTTCTTGTCTGCAGATTACAATTTTTGAGATATTTGGATGCATTTGCTACATTGACATGTTTTGACGAACGCATTCCCACTTGCTTTCACTTGCTTTTGCGTTCTATTAGTTCATAGGGTCAAATGATCTACATAACGCTGAACTGAAATGGAAAAAAGTGACCGACTGATATATGCCTAATTTAGGAATAGGTGCCTCTAAAATAGTATTATACATACTCGGATGGATATTGTGATGATTTGATCTGATCTCATCTTAAGTCTTACTTCATTTTTAAAAACAGAAATTTAATCCTACTCTGAATATGATAAGACTTTTAGGCCAATTTGCACTTTTTACGTAAAGTTTTTAATTATTTCATTTGGAATTTTCAAAATTCATATAACCTACACCACTTGCAGTTGCATGCAACATCCAGAAGGAGTGGAGATAGTGCCGCCTTTTATTATACCAATCTACGCGAGAGGACTTTCTGACTCGATTTAAGCTTGTCTGTCCATCTGTCCATCTATCTGTCCGTTCGTCTTATTTTCTTTTCCTTAATCTATAGGCCACAATTTTTGAGATATTTTGATGAAATTTGGGCGACGTGTTTTGTCCCAAGAACGAACTTTACTTAAAATTCTTTCGATTGGAGCGACTTTTCCACCACTTCCCATGCAATGCTTTATCCTGAAAAGTCTTTATATGAATAATTATATGAATATATGAATTGTTTTAAAATTAAATCCTTACACAATACGTGTATTATCATACCACGATGTGCGTCAGAGTCTCACAAGCCAAAAGACATCCCGAATCTGGGACAGAAAGGACCCAATCTTTGGGACAATGGAATTCATTGAGAAATTGTGAAGTAACCGTAGCATCACATTCGATCATTTCTTTACGAGGCATGAACTGACACTAACTTTATGGCGAGCTTGCATTAACAAGCAAATTATCTTCTATGCTGTGAACTTCCTTTTAATAGTATCAAGGACATTCTCTACTACTCAGGTCTGCCACTTAAATCGATTTTTTTGAGTTCTGTTATAAGGTAAAATTAATGTAATAGAAGAACAAAGCTGCTTTTGTCCATAACTAAAAAGTTTTAACGTTTTAACTAAGGCAAAAGGTAAAGATGAGTAGTTAAAAGTTTTAAAAAGTGATCATAAATTCTTTATTACATTTTACATAAATGTGCGAATTTTTCGTTCGATATAAAAGATTTCATTGGAATGCTACAATGTTTCAATACTTACCTTGCATTGAATGTAAATCCAGTCAGAGTATTTTCATAAATCTGTATATGCGGTGCCATAATGTATGTGAAGACGAATAATTTCATATGAATAAAACTTGTATTTATTGCCACTTACCTAATAAAACTGCACGGGTTTCGGAAGCAAGCAATAACATCTGATATATGCACATGTGTATATATATACACGCATTTCGATCTTATGATTGGAATTATGCAAATACAACAATGAAATGAATGTTTGTGGGAAATAAAAATATAAAAATTCATTTCGAAAAACATAATCAAAATCATACTTCATCTTATTGATAGCCTTACAAAAGTTATTTTTAAGCGTTTTACAAGTTATCAATACTCGAAGCAATAAAAAAATAAAAAAAAATGAAAAAAAATGGTATAAATAGAGCTAGACTCGCTTAGTCTACCGAACGCGTCAATGTCCGGTATTCTTAGTACGGTGTACGATTGTTAAAATCTACTCTTCTAACAATCACTTTGAGATTTCAATCTGAGATTTCGCGATTGTGCACGCTATGTGACCTCATCAAAACCTCATACTTAATCGACCAAAGAAATTCAGATTATTTTCCATTGTTTTGAAAATTGCAAAAGTAGTCTCGCTAAAGCAAGTGTAACTTATATACTATTAGCAGGAATGTGAGGAAAATCTGAAACATTTCCTTTGAAGGTTGGTACTATTCCGGAATCATACGGATCAGACCGGAGACTTATTGAGTGATTTGATTTGCAAGCATTAAAATGTGTGGCAAGCATGCAGTGTGCTTCTGATCTATGCAGTATTCGTACATTACTAAACTCCTTTGGTTATATGGGCTCTTGTTGGATACTAAACGAGGGGCTATTCCCTACTTTTTCGATATACGAATGCGTAAAGAAAAAGTAAGCAAGAAAATGTCAGTACCGAAATCGATCAGTATTTTGCCATTCCGATTGTAATCCTTTGAAGTTTACATTGCAAATGCTACCAGGCACAGCCGCAAAGCTCAATAGGCGAGCGCCACAACTACCAAGTCGCTATTAGCGGTTTCAAATCGCAGTGTAATAGAGTATATGTGCTCGTGCTTAATCGTCAGAGGCATAGCACCTGCCGATTATGCACATACCCACTCGCCTGCAGTCACTTTGCCTCTATCTCGTTCTCTTTCCCCACTTCTTTCTGACCATCACCATGTCACCTATAAACGCCATCCCCTTTGTGATGAGTCATAAGAAATAATAAAAAATAACAATCAGATTTTCAGCCGTGTCCGTCTGTACAGTCTGTTCTTTTCAATGTCACAAGAAAAGAGAAACGAAGTTGGAAATGTTTACAATTTTCACAGATCGAGTTTATAAACACATCCCCAATAGCACAAAAATTCAGGCGTCCCGAAAGAAATACAGGAAATTTCAATACGTCCTCAACTCATAAATAGTCTGTAACACTTAGACCGTGGCCATAGCATCTAAGAAATTCTTCTCGCGGCTAGTCTCTTCACTTTCAGTTAATTAGAAATATGAAGAGCACAGAACGGGTTCTAGCAAGCTGTTCTTTTTCTACATATGTATATGTGTACAATAAAAAAACTGATAAATGTCAACCCATTCCGTCTCTCTTCATCTAATTAAAGACCAAATTCTTTGATGCGATTAAGTTCTCAGTATTGTATGAAATTACAAGCGAGGTTCTCACCTGTATACGATACTTAAACCTGGATTTTGATGAGAAAATTATCTTTATATACAGCTGTGAAAATCGCTGTTTTAATCTTGTGTAGCCAGTGCTGATATAAGACCCTAACGACGATTGTCGGCACCGTTGGGCGAACTTTCAGTGCCCGCTAAGCGTTAATTTACCGTTTAATCTTTCATTCAACCTCTTAATCCAACCCTTCTGAGTTTTTGTTGGTTGCTATCACAGCTTTGATCACAAAAACTTGTTACGCAATGTAAGGATGCCATCACTTGGTTAACCATCTCAAGTTAACCTGCGTCAGCCTGTCAAATTGTCCACTGTCAACAATATTCCAAGAATCATTCGTCAAATATCATACACGCACTAACACTTTTTTGCTATTTTGTGAACAGCGTACTCTCTCTTTAGTGTATCAGTCAATTAAATATCGTACCTGTTCAGCGGTAATGTTATTTATCGGTAAAGAAATGAATAAATGACAGAGTATAATTTCATTCTTGTATGTACATACATACATATATATATATATATATATAAATAGACAGATGTATATGTATTGTATATAATAATACGAAATTTGCCTTCAAATCAAATTAAAGAGAACGTAAGAAGAAAAATTATTTGTTTATGTCTTTCTTTCGCAGTTGGATGAATTCTTTTTAATATTACTTAAGATGTTTGCGTAATAATGTTCAGCATTTTGCTAAGCGTATGTTAAGTAGGTGTCATTTACAAAAATTAACTCGCAACGACACTCGTGCCACTCAATTCAATATACGGTAGATGTGAAGTAAAGAAAATTAACCGCAATTTTTTTTTTTTTTTTTTTGTGTTTTTCCTTTTTATTGCATTACATTATAAACGCTTTTTTTCGGTTGACAATGACAATTGAAGACAAAGCGTTGACAATTTCATGATAAATTTTTAAATTTAAATGTCAACCAATGTTGAGCTTCTGACCAATTATCTTGATTGACATTTTATATTGGTTTAATAAAATTTAAGTAAGCGAAACAAAAAAAATAAATAAATAAACAAATAAATAAACGAATAATAAGAAAAGCCTTGCTTGCTTCGCATTGCTCTGTAATGTGTACATATTTAAAAAACAAAAGATTAACGAAGGAATTTCCAACCAATTAGAGTTTCAAGTCGGTAGTTAAAAGGATTTTTGTTTAGCATTATACTTAAGTGTTAATTATAGTGAATTGTATAAAATGGAAGAAAAAATTGCAATTATTTAAAAATAAATTAAATCAAAAATAGGTCAATAGTCAAAAAAAAAAAAATAATAATAATAATAAATAAATAAACAAGTAAAATAAAACACTAGCAGTTAAGTTGTTCCCCACTAAACTCTAAGGTGGTCTAAGGTCTTTATTATCGCAATATTTACGGTGTAATTTTTTTTTTTTCCAAATTATCGCATTAACCTTTTTTCTCTCTAGTCACACCGTCAATACTTTTTTATTGCTTTCTTTTCCTCCTCTAGTACAGCTCTATTTGCTACTCGTAACATATTTGAATGAAAAAAAGACAAAAAAAAAAATATGATAACAAAAAAGATCGCATTTCGCAGATCAAGTCGAATATTTTAACACACTTTCAATCCAAGCATAATACTTTTCTGAAAACATGTCCAAATTTGTCTTGTGACGAACTTTGGCTATTTTGAAACATAGAACCGAACTGAGTAGAACCGAATCGGATCGTGTAAACTCGTGTATACAGTCGAATATAAATGACTAAAAACGAGTGCGAAACAAAGGGAATCGAAAAGAATCGAAGTGAATGGCATGAAATCCAATCGAATAGTTTCGAACATAATCGATTGTGGCGAACACGCATAGAGTTTTATGATAGATAAAAATAATTAAAACAGTGGATGATAATTGTTTTAAATGTTATCGAAAGATCAAACTCCGCTGATGATCGATACACTTTTGTCTGCCTGTTGGACTTTGATTGTGTGAACTAGTTTTCTGCCGCGGAGTGCGAGTCTATCTAAACTTTTAGAACTCAACTGAAAGTACGTTGCAAATATCGAAGAGTCTATCAACTGAATTGATTCTATTTCCCGAAATGCATATGAAAATCCATTCAGAGTCTTATCTGCTGATCACATGCTTACCACTGCTTCGAAGTAGATATTGTGAAATGACTTTCGAATGATACAAACGAAATAACAAAGTCAATGGATCGTGAACTGTCTTGGCAAAAAAAAAAAAGAAAAGGAAACAAACATTCGACACATCACAAAAACAGAGAATATTAACACATTCAATCATTCATTCCTTTGAATTTTTTCTTTTCCCTGATATCTAACGTCTTGCATGTCAGTTTATTGATAAATTAAAGGAGAGGAAAAAAACTCACACAAAATAAAATAAAAAAAGATTAAGCAGAATATTATCGGAAATGACCACAAATGTGCGTGTTTGTGTGAATAATAGTATATATGAGGACGCCATATAATCATATATATATATATATATATATATATATGCGTCTTCTACATTTGACAGACTTAAGCAAACACTTAATGGTTATGGCTTAATTAAAAGGATATTCGTGTAAATAGTTATCACATTCAGATTGGGTTGAGTTTAGAAGAGGTCTTCGTAATTAATACATTTATTCGATTGGTTAGATTTCCTAACTCATAATCTTAAAGACTTAATGTTCTCTTTTGAAAATCGTTTGTTGTTCATAATGACTGCCTTATTCACGCTTATTATATAAGAATTTTAATATCTAGAAGTAAAAAAGATCACTTCCTAGCAAGAGAAACTTTGTTTTTTTGTCGATAAGTTATAATATTTTTCCCTACAGCTTGTTAATCAGCATTTTATAATTTTTTTTGTCCGGAAATATGATTAACATTTCATAAAAAACCGAAAATATCTTTGCATTGAAGTTTTTATTTTATATTTACGTAGGCAACGGATCGCGACTTACAACAAGTAAGGCCGCGAGTTCAAATTTCAAGTGCAAGACATATGGACAATAAATAAATGAAAAAATGTGAACAGCACATATATGACTAAGCGAACAAAACAATTAGGCATTTGTAGGCCCCAGTTGATTGAGAAGATCCGATATTAGACAGAATCAACAGCTATGGCTCCACTTTTACAAACACCTACACATTTTTGCTGGGCTCGTAAATGAACGTAACAACAGCCTAATATTGAGAGCAGATGCAACAGCATAATCCTGAGAGCATCTCTTTAATATATTTGGGTCTTGTTCGTCATGGGAATTAATCAGACAAATCACTCCACGAGCTAAGAACGGCCACGCACCACCACCCGCAGACTCGAGAAAGAGTTATTAATCTCTCTTACGCACTTATGTTCGGACCTGGTAAGTTTTTCCTCTTTTTCTGTCCGATAACACTAGCATGCAATAGTCGTCCGGGGCGGGATATAAAGCCATTCGTCGCACTTCTCCTCGTACTACTAGGACTAAGAAGACTTTGATGCAAACATAACATGCTTACATGCTTACGTCAGGTGGCGTTCTGAAAAGGGCAAACGCCTTTAGCCTGGTTAGAAGTGCTCTATACTAAACCTTTAGTTTATTTCTTTGCACTCTTGATGAGAGATCGCATAAATTTGTGTGTTTGCTCCTTTAGATTTCTAATTGAATTTTAATGATTGTCTGACGTCCAGCAAAACGCGTCCGAAGAAGCGGACAGATATAAGTAAATTGAATAGGAAAATTATCCTCAGTCAATCAAAGATTGATGAGATATCTGCTCCTTACTTCTGTATGTATATTGGGATATCATTGCCTTCTGTGCTGTAATTTAAAAATATAAGTGTAAGGAGTTCGAGCCGATTTTCATATTGTTCTAAAGCTTTATTTTTTATACATATTTTACATTTATATACATATATTTTTTTTGTTTTTTTTTTATATGATCAATCACTTAGGGGATGTCCCTTATTCGCGTAACGCAGTGGCGGTCAGAAAGCAAGAGGAAGGAGAAGGCCGCAGCATAATAGATGTGTACGTAATCGACAAGCACTCAGTATAGCTATGGCGAAAGTAAACTCTATCGCACTAAGAATAACAGACGAACACTAACTTGATGATCGCAACTCTTATCTACCCGCCTACTCGTGCGGATCATTTGAAATGGGAACGTATGTGACACATTTTCGATTGTGTATATTGGCATCGATGAAGAGGTTCATGGCAAGTGACATATGAACTGACAGACGGAGCCACATACGAATGTAATATAATGTGAACTTAGAAACCCATGCTAATATAACGTGCACATAACATATCACTCAATAAGTTCGTAGGACAACATATAGATATCGCCACTGTTAAAAAATCCACATGATTGCCAAATAGTATCAATCTCCAAAGGGACTTTAGCGCAACTTCATGATACTGCAACCGTTAGTTTTTAGTCACAACAAGTTATTCAGTTTCCAAATATGCATGTCTGCAAGTTACCCTATGAACTTATTGAGTATTGAGTTCGACTAACATATTCGAGTGTAGTATACATACTTGTTCTAGTGTTTATTGCTTGAGCTATGGAATATTTAATTACGAACATATTTATATATCAAGTCGTAATTGTTTTTGCCTGCGTCTTTGCGATGGTGAGAATTTTGACAAGAATTTTTCCTGATTAAGAATATTTTTTATTTACGCTTTATTGGGCTTTTGTATACTTCTTTTATCCGGTCAGCTAGCTGTCCATGGTCGTTACACAAAAACTTTCTTTCATTTCGAAGTAAATGTCCTTGAAAATTAAATTCTCTACAAAATCAAAGGAAAACAAAGTTAATGATTCCTTGCAGATCAACTCGAAACAAGTTAGGGACCGAAACTGAAAGTGCGTTTAAATTTTGCAATAAAAACTCTCATTACAGTATTCATTAAAAACAGATGTCAAGTGTTTTTTTTTTTTTCTTCTTTTCTTTGCATAAATTCCATATCGAAAAAAATGTCCTGTTTCAACCACTAACTGTATCAAGAAAAACATCTTAAGATGAAATTCTTGTTTCTTTGCACTTTTTTTTTTATAGACATATTTTTTTGTTTTTTTTTTTTTCTGTTTATTTATTTTTTATTTTTTTTTTTTATTAAGTTGATTTCATTTTCCACGTTATGCTTCTTCAACTTGTCATTTACTTACTTATTTAATTACGTCCAAAAAAGAAATACCCAGCAAGTTATCAAGCGAGGAATATTATTATGTTTCGTTACGCTTGTACAATGTTTATATATTCTCGATGTGTTTTATTTGTTTTGCTTTGTTGTGCTTGAAAATACTTGCATACTTTTTCAACACTGACTGCGGCGTGTCATCGTAATGATGAGCGTATATATTTATGGTTGGTAACGTAGAGAAGATGCTGGTGACTTGTGCAGCAAACACTCTATATATATCTATATATACATATATATATATATATATATATATATATATATATATATATATGCATACACATATATATGTATGATATCAATTATTAATTGCAATGTCAGGCATGTGATGATGGTATACTTATACTCAACTCCATATATATATATACATATATATATATGTATATATATTTATATACATATACATTTGTTATTACTTTGTTGTTGTTATTATTTTTGAAATTTTTATTGATATGCATTATTACGGTTGTTGTTATTAGGGTCTTATGTTTATACAACGCGTCCATGTAATTAAGCCCAGGTTTTGTAGCTTCCCTCAATGCGGTAGTTGTACAATCAACAAAATATGAGCAATAATCTCTTTCTCTTTCTTTATATAGAGGTTTTTTCCCTTTTCGTTTTGTTTTTTCTCGTTCTTTACCCTAAATTAGGGCACGCTTTTGCGGTTTTATTCGTGCAAATTGTGTGCCGTTGTGTTATGCGGTAGCGAATAGGTGCACAATTTCTGCTGTCAGATATATAACTTGACACACTTACTGGACTTGATGCATTACGTTAATTGAAAGCATAAACCAAAGGAAAATATATCACTAAAATGAATTTAAAATTTCAAGCGATTACTATAAAGCTAAAAAGAGCAAAAGATATTTACAATTAATTCAAATGCTATTACGCTTTAAACGCAGAATCCATCATTAAAAGGACATCATGCGTATTACTTTCTAGACATAATTTCTTAAATGCGAGCCCCTACGCTTGAATGCAGAGAATGAGTCATTTCTCTAATAAATAGTCTTTAGAGAGCTATTTGAAAAGCAGTTCGCCTGGAAAGTCTGCATGATTGCAGTAGGACTTTGCAAGAGTACTGAAAGTACGATTTTTTGATATGACCGATCATTCAGGAGATGTCGTCTATACGTGCAAACGAGGTTGTAAAGCAGACTAGATGAACAATAAACGGCCTCAGCACTTACTATAGGTGCGACTAAGTGTGGCCGTTCGAACCCGCGAACACCTCGCTTGGTACTCGTGGCTTTATCCTTGCTGTCTCTTCAAAATATCTTGGCAGGCGATATCGCTTCTAGATCAATTTAGTGAGTTAAGAAAATTGAAAAGGCGTCATATACTGGATCTTTCATTCAAGTTTGTATAGCTTGTTTTTATTTATTGAAAAAACGAATTTGTATTTTGATATTGTTCCCAATGGTGGACAGGAGTTTTACGTAAAGGCCGGCTACAGTAAACCTTACCTCATGGCGGCCGATCACACTTGAGTTAATTTGATAAGCGATAGCTGATGCCTCCCAAGAGTATGATACTACTCTACTATCCCTGAGGTTCCAAAGTAAAAAATTGGGTATAAGCCATTAGTCAGCACCGAGGCTTAACTGCTACCTCATTATTTAATGGCCCAACGAAACTTTGGGGTAACCAGAGTCTCCACGCCAATCCCCGAAGGGCTGTGTCCAGCATTCCGGTAAGAAAGCATTCGTCCCGGTAATGTGATGGGAAGTTAATCATCATACCTGGAGCAATCGTACCGTTGGGCAACCAGACCGCGTAGGCAGTCACAACTGCTATATTTCTTTGTGTGCTATCATAATCGCGCACTCGAAGGTATCCTTACATTCGGATCTTTCATAAATCCCGGAAGTAATGCGTCCGAGAACGTCATCGTCCAACATGAACCCACAACCCTCTGGTACTTCGGATTACCACCACAGCGTGAGTAGATTTGATGGCCTCCATGATAGAGAACCGGATGGCAGAAGATACACCTCTTAGTCTTCCAAGAGAAAACCTTGCAGACAGATTGTAGGTAGTAAACTTTAAACCCTTCTTTGCCGAGTAACTAAGCATCTCTAATAAATAAGACTTTCAGAGCAAACAGCTGTAGGTTTATAGAGGACACTGCGAAAAGGCGATGTTTTCGGTACCGCGTATGGTCCTCTTAGGATCGTCATAGTTTCATCCTCCTCCAGTGGTGGGCAGAGAACATTTAACGTATGCACCTGCCTTGAGAGCGTCAATAGATGAAGCACGCAAGGTTATCGGGTAATTTGCGAGTCATTTTCCGTACCCCCCTGCGTGAGAGAGAGCCTGTTCCAAGACTGGAGCATCAAATACGAGAGTTTGATAGAAAGCTTCCCCTCTGGGTAATGCGAGACCCATTATCCACATATAATTATTTAATGTCCCCGCAATTGGAGATAACCACAACCAACACGAGCTTTCCCTGAAGGTTCGCCCCCAGCAACCAAGTCTCACACAACCTTTCCGCCGAAGTCACTTGCGGCACTATCTCTTCTGTTTAGTAATGATAAGGCACGTGTGGTATTAGAGTGGGGGAGGAGCAACCTGACGATCATGGATCCCGTAGTTTTTATCTTATAGTGCTTTAGCGTTACCGGGGTACAGCACGGATCGTAGTTACAGACATACTCTTGTTTCTGCATTGTCCATACTTCCTGGAGGCCATCCAACGAATACTTCTTTGGACTTTAATGTACAAAAAGCACATATGAACTCAACACACACCGGGCGCCAACTCACACCACGATTCTAGTGGAATTCTTAGTCGCGAACTCTGCAAGCAGACGACTCCTGACACTTTTGATGACTCCTCCAAGTAGGGGTTCTCGTCGTCGCGATCCCAGCGGTGAGCAGCAATCTCATTTGCTTTTCTCATTTTGCCATAATATTTACTTATTATCTTCGTCTCTTCAGACGGATATCTGATATGCATTCTACGCTGTAGAGACGGAAGTAAATATGCAGATTTAATTTGAAATTTAAATGCATCTGAAATATTATGCATTAATCTCAGCTGCTACTTTTTAGTTAAAGAATTTTATACATTTTAAACAATTTTTTTTGTTTTTTTTTTGTCTTTTTGTTTTTAGTGGCCATCATCAACGCAAGAGACAAGAAAGCAACGTAGGAAACCGGGCTTTGCCTGGTAATTGAAAATTGCTTTTAATTTATGTTAATTTTTAGTAATTATCGTAAACACTCCATACAAGTAACACCACGCTACTAGTGATCCTTAACATAGTTTATGTACCCATTACAAGAAAACAAGGACGCAGAGGTTATTATTCATTTTAATGCTGTTTACGTTGTTAATGAGAATTGTGTTATGGTTATAAACGGCAACATAGTTTAGGAAGAAGGTGTGCTTGATGAACACTTTCTGTTTTCCTAAAGCTTTTAAGCCTCTATACATATACATATATATATATATATACATATATATATATATATATATATATATATATATATATATATATATATATAT